>OY856412.1:138342106-138592106 GCA_963693085.1 Alisma plantago-aquatica
CATATACATATACATATGCATATATATATACAGACATATACATATATATATATACATTGACATATGTATATACATATACATATATTTATTGTAAATAAAACTTAACATGAAATTTACCTTTAAAACATGATATTAAAAAAATGGTAAGCTACTTAAGATGTTGGTGGTGGTGGTAGAGGAGATGGAAAATGAAGGTGTCTTCGAGGTCGAGAGGGAAGAAAAGGAAGGGGAATGCATTGGAAAGCTACTTAAGATGGATGGGCAAGAGAAGAGGAGGGGAGATGTAGATGTAGAGAAGAAAGAAAAAGAGTAGACATAGGGATGACAATACTTTGCTACCTTTACCATAAGGAGCAAGAAGAAGAGTAGGGGGAGGAGTTGTAAGATAAGTAGGAGACATGAAAGACCAACATGAGAAATAGAGCACAAAATGAGGGGGTGAAGGAACATTTTGGAAGCAGCTGTAGTTTAAAGTGGGAAAAAGAGAGGGATACATCTCACATGCCACCTTTGTGTGAATGACACTAGATCTACTCGTTTGTCTATTCTTTCCCCACTCCCACCTTAGAGTAGCTACCCTTTTTCTTTTCTCAGGTCCACCTCTACACTAGACTTAAACAAACGTAATCAAACTATGGAATGCTACCCACCCCCACATTCTAACCCTCTCATTTCCTCTTTCACTCCAGTCTCCATCATTCCTCCTTCACTCCACTCCCACATTATCCTTCACTCAAACACCTTCATCCATAATGTTCCCCCCATGTTCCAATACCTTTAAAATTCTTTAAACCTCATTATACAACTCCACCCACCTACCCACATGTCCCTCAATATCCCTTTCTTTTCCTAATTCCCTAGGCCCACCTAGAGTATCCACCCTAGTTCCTTTCTTAGGTCCACCTCTGCCCTGGGCTTTAACTCCTATACATTCTTCCTCCCCCCATTTCCTCTTTCACTACAACCTCCCTCATTTCTCTTTCACTCCGCTCCCACATCATCCTTCACTCAAACACCTTCCCCCAGAAATTTCCTCACGTTCTAACACCTTTGAACTTCTTTAAACATGATTATACAACTCCACCCATCTACCCTCATGACGTGTGAATTATTCTTGTAGTTACTCTTTTATATTTCGTGTTTATACAACTCCACCCATCTACCCTCATGATGGATATTTATAGGTGTGAATCTAAAGACCACAAAAATGGTTCACTTGAAAAACTTCACGTATGTCGATTTTGTACGTGGTTGGGTATCTTACGATATCTAAATGAGCTCAAAATTTGTGTACTGCCTATATTTATCATACTAATGAAGATAGATGATTTGGATTTTTCAAAAAAATGTGTAATGATATGTAAACCACACTTAAGTATAGTGTACGGTCTATGCATTGGAGTGTATTCTAGCTTGATTCTATACATATATATAGGATTATTTTTATCATATATATATATATATATATATATATATATATATATATATATATATATATATATATATATATATATATATATAAACTTTCAAGCTAATATAGTTGTCAGACGCTCTAAGATAATCAAGAAGGAATTTAGTAAGAGTAGCATGTTATTTATAGTGCATTTGAATAACTATCAAGGAAAGAAGATACCTCAACCATCAAAATGAGAGTCAAGAAAGTATCAAGAAAAATAGTAAATAGATATCAAGTATATTAATTTCATATCATAGTGATATTGCATCACAAAAATAGATAAACACACTAAATTTGTGTAGTATAATACATGTATATCATACATTGTGTGTGTATGTGTGTGTCTCTACGTGTCCATGTCTGTGTCCGTGTTAGTAATTGAAATACCATTGTACATTTTTTGTGGTAAATAATGATTTCCTAAGATAAGTTATAGATGAATAATTTCAGTACAGATGAAAAATATCAGGAAGAGTAAAAAGGTGTTCTTACCTTTCAATAAATCAATAGCTGACATTAGACGAGAGGATGTATGGACTGAGTTGTCGTTAAGCTTTGTTCTTGGAATATAATAGTACTTAAGAAGTTGCTTGAACCAGTCGTGGCCGGAGACTAGAAAAATCCTCATTCTTGTAGGATGGATAGTGGATTCCAAAGTTGTTGCTGGAGAACACAGTCGTCTAGTCATTCAAATGTGAAGGGACCAACAATTATTACTAAGCAGTTGCTAAAAAATGAAAGACGAAATAATTTGTATTTACAATTTTATTCAAGTACGTGACTAGCTACTTGTTTGTGAGCTAAGTAAAGCTCCCTTCCTGAATCAATCAACACGATTATTAGATTGATTTTCTGAAGCAAAAATAATAGTATATATTAATAGAAGACTCCAGAAATTATCAAGGTTTGGGGGCATGGACATAGCTCCATAGAAATTGGACAATGGATGGAGGAACAAATGTCGACACTACTAAAATAGGTACCTGCAGAAATTCAACGACAGCGACAGAGATTATGTGGAGAAGAAGATGATGAGCCTGATCCATGGAGAACGTTAGATCGGCCTGGTGCGCGGTGAAGAAGACCACAACTTCTTGTGTACAGGAAAGAAGATGTTGACCCTAGGCACCAAGAACAAGACGCCGCCCCAGTGGCCGGAGAAGAGGAGAAGAAGACCTCGGCCTCTTGTGTGCACGGAAGAAGACGCTTACTTTACGGTGCTGAGAAGAAGACGCCGGCCCTAGTGAGCGAAGAACAGAACACCAAGAGGACCAAGGTCCTGTGCACGGAGGAGATAACGAAGTCCATGAACCTAGAAGACGGGCCATCACATACCTCGTTTTGTCTGATGGGGGCGACGACGGCTTGGGGTAGAAAAAAATTGGGATCTGCACAAAGTGGAACTGATGCAAACCCTCCAGTCGTGACTGGTATCTTTTCCCGAAAGCTTTAGCCGTTAGATCTTCGTCAGCAATCTGGATCGTCCATCTCGATTCAGATTAATTTGATGAATCTGGCCCCATGCTTTGTGCGAGGGTTCACGACCTCACACATGTTTGTTATGTTCATAACCCTAACTGATCATGCGCCACCAACCCTCACAGAAAACCCATTTTCTACTAGTGTTTATACCACCGAGGACATTCTCGCAGTCTGCACCCGTTCCTCCGCTGCAAATTTAGTCTCCCGGTATAAGCTAGGGAGGAAACTGAAAGTTGTCCTTGAAAGAATCAAGAGTATTGAAGGCAACATGGAAGTTTACATGAATCCAGCTCTACGCATCAATACCATCAGCAGAGAAGATGAGTTCTGTAATGATTCCACGAGCGTTCCTAATTTTGATGACACCCAAGTCGTTGGGCTGGAGAACGCTACTGCTGAACTGAAGGATTGGCTGTTCCAAGAAGGTGATGGTTTAGTTCGTATAGGGATTGTGGGGATGGGAGGGTTGGGGAAGACCACAACTTCTCAGAAGATATTCAACGACAAAGAAGTGGAAGAGCACTTTGACAAGACAATCTGGGTCTCTGTTTCACGGCCCGTTCGGGAGGAAATTATCTTAAAGAACCTGCTCAAGGAGTTGGGTGGAGACTTCTTCATCGGTGAACAGATAATTGGCCTTCGCAAAAGTATTAGACAGTACTTGAGTGGAAAGCGCTATTTTATTGTGCTCGACGACGTCTGGGGTATACAAGGGGGTTGGTGGCAAAGACTAGTGGAAACCCTGCCAGAAAACAAGGGGAGTTATGTGATGGTCACAACTAGAAATGAAGACGTTGCTAGAAAAATGTGTATCTCTGAAGAGCGTATTCATCGGCCCAGTTTCCTCACAAAGGACGACAGCTGGTCTTTGTTTTCAAAGGTGGCTTTTAGGGACATGATGGAAATGCCTCAGGACTTAATGCTGATTGAGATTGCGAATGGGATTTTGGAGAAATGTGCTGGTCTTCCCTTGGCAATCAAAGCTGTCGCTGGTGTGATATCTAGCAGACCTGCTACTGTTACTGAATGGAAGCGGATTACTGAAAATTTCGGTAAGGAGCTATCCATAAATGAAGATGAGGACAACTTTGTCATGGCGTTGTTGGAATATTTTGGGAAATATTTTGGGACTCCACAATCCTTATTATTGTGGGATTGTTGGTATTCCGAAATTCATTAATTATCTTCGTTATGTGGCCCATATAACAATTGCGGTTAAAAGGAAACGGCTGGAATTAATAAAGGAATTGGGTTTCTATTAGAAGTCTTTTCCTATTATTATGGCAACCTTGATGGACGGCTGCGATTAAAGGATACAGAAAATCCGTCCCTCTCTCTGCCTATAAGTATAACCCTGAGATCCATCTCTTAGGGTTAATCACACTTTACGGAAAACACACTTGACGGCTATAGGCTAAGAGAGAGAAGACGTCTTTCGTGGCGAACGACAAACACGGGCGTTGACTTCTCCGCAGATCTTCTCCGAAGATCACCTCCGCAGATCTCACCACCGTATGCAACCATGTCTACGGGTACGTTTTACATTAATAGTGACTAGTTTATGATCAAGATCCTAAACCGTACACATGATTAAGCCTTACATGTTTACATATCACGTTTTTATACTAACATGTGGTATCAGTCACTTCGTTAAGATCATACTCATAGTCCTAATTAAGAGAAAATATCAGTTTTATCAATTTTCCACAATCTCGGCCACCAGTGTCAGATTTTAACGCACATATACTTTTTCTGATTGGAAACGGCGAGATCTTCAAAATTTGTCGCTTGCCACAAACTTTTCATTTTTTAGCCAAATTCGGCCGTTTAGACCCTCAAAATCACGTTTTAAGTGTTTTCAGGGCCTTTTTTGGGCATAATTGTTGGATAAATTTGATATTAAAACTTTTATTAGATGTTTCCGCACCTTATGAATGATCCTGGAATTTTATCCTATCATGTTCCGGTCTGTTAAAAAAAAATTTCCTTACCTTTTTGTTCACTCATATGTCATATATATGGAAAATTATGCTTTAAGAGCAATATTCACATTATATTGTTTTGATAATCACCACAGTGATTTCACTTCGGTTCGTGAATGTTTCTTTTCTTACGAATATGATGTTCATATAACTGTTTGAAGTTCACCACAATGGACTCATAGAATGCAATGAATATCGACTAAGTAAACTTATTGTTGGTTATTTACTAGCATTATGTATTACCCACAGGTAGTCAATGCATTAAAAGTAAAATAACTATTACGGAGTTGCTTTATTTCTGTAATTAAGTTGGTATAGGATATCCACAGATACCATACTTGCTTTGATTATTAGTTTAAATCACTCGTTTATGCATAAACCTTAGTCATGTTTGTCTATATGTGTTTACACCTCAAAGATTAATTATTGTGAACATGTTTCTATAATGCAGTTCATCAACCCGTTAGTCTTAATTCTTTTGTCAACTCTGTTCCTGAACTAGATGGGACTAATTACACCGAGTGGAAAGAACATGTTGAATTTTACTTGGGTGTACTTGAGATTGACTCAGGACTTACAGTAGACAAGCCTGCAGATATTACTACTACCTCAACAGAAAGTGAGATCAAAACTTTTAATGCATGGACTAGAGCTAATAAACTTTGCTTGAAATTCATGCGCTTAACCACTGCTAGCAATATCAAGTCTTCTATTTCTGAAAGTGAAGATCTGACTGCTAAGGAATACTTAAGAATACTCACTGAACGCTTTAAGGTTGCTGATAAAGCAATTGCTGGAAAACTTATGGCTGAACTAACGACTGCCCGTTATGATGGTACCAAAACTATGCAGAAACATGTACTTGATATGACTAATCTGGCTGCAAAATTAGGTAAATTGGGCATGACTGTTGCGGATTCGTTCGTAGTCCAATTCATCCTAAACTCGCTGCCTCCCCAGTATGGTCCTTTTCAGATTCACTATAACACGATTAAGGATACGTGGAATGTGAATCAACTGACCAATAAACTGGTTCAGGAAGAGGCTCGAATTAAGCAGCAGAATGGTCATGTTGCTCAGGCAAATTACATGCATGGTAATGGGTACGGGAAGAACAAAGTCGGTAATAAAAATTGGAAGGGCATTAAGACTAGTCCATCCAATCAGTCAGGCCAATCTGCACCTAAGAAAGCAAGGAAGAATGATAATTGCCACTTTTGTAAGAAGCCTGGACACATTCAGAAAGATTGCATAAAGTGCAGAGAATGGTTCGAAAAGAAAGGTAAGCCTTTGGCTTTTGTATGTAGTTTCGAATCAAACTTTGTAGAAGCACCTTGTAATACTTGGTGGATTGATTCTGGCTCTAATGTTCATGTTTCAAACTCGATGCAGGGATTCCTTACAACCCGGAACATAAGTCCAAATGAAGCCTATCTTTACATGGGAAATAGAGTGAAAGCTCCAGTAGAAGCCATTGGCACTTTTCATTTATTATTAGACTCTGGTTTTTATTTAGATCTGCAGCAAACTCTTTATGTACCTTCCATTTCTAGGAATTTAATTTCCATGTCTAAACTTGATAATGATGGCTTTTCATTAGAAATTGGTGGTGGACGTTTCAGTTTGTTTAAGGAAAACTATTTGTTTGGTTCAGGAATTTTGATTAATGGCTTATAACAATTTTTTCTTGATGATACATTTTCTGAATCGCTTCTTGTTACCTTGCATCCTAAAGTGGGTTTGAAACGAAGTAGGTCGAGTGAAAGTTCTGCGTTTTTGTGGCATAAAAGATTGGGTCATATATCCAGAGAAAGAGTTAGTCGTTTAGTAAAAGATGAGATTCTTCCGAGTCTTGATTTTACTGATTTTGGTGTTTGTGTGGATTGCATTAAGGGTAAGCAAACCAAACAGACCAAGAAAGGAGCCACAAGAAGCACTGAACTACTCGAAATCATACACATAGACATATGCGGACCTTTCGATGTTCCATCTTTTGGTGGAGAAAAATATTTTATTACCTTTATAGATGATTATTCACGTTATTGTTATCTTTACCTTTTGCATGATAAATCTCAATCTGTGAATGCTGTTCAAATTTACATTACTGAAGTTGAGAGGCAATTAGGTAAAAAGGTGAAAATCATTAGGTCTGATAGAGGTGGTGAATTTTATGGAAAATATGATGAATCAGGACAACGTCCTGGTCCTTTTGCTAAACTCTTAGAAAAATTAGAAATTGTCCCTCAATACACAATGCCCGGTTCCCCGTGGATGAACGGTGTAGCTGAGAGACGTAATCGTACACTTTTAGAAATGGTTAGGAGTATGATGTGTTTTTCTAATCTGCCCATATCTTTGTGGATGCATGCCCTTATGACTGCTGTGTATATCTTAAATCGGGTTCCCAGTAAAGCTGTCCCTAAGACACCTTTCGAGATGTGGACAGGATGGAAACCCAGCTTACGCCATTTACATAAATGGGGATGTCCAGCAGAGGCACACATTTATAATCCACATGAGAAGAAACTCGATCCAAAAACCATTAGCGGTTTTTTCATTGGGTATCCTGAAAGATCAAAGGGGTTTATATTTTATTGTCCTAATCATACTACTAGAATTGTAGAAACCGGTAATGCTAAATTCATTGAGAATGGCGAAATCAGTGGGAGTGATAAAGTTAGAGAAGTGATCATTAGAGAAATAAGGGCACCTATACCAATCCCCTTGCCCTCAATCTCGACTGACACCGTTCCACCTAATGATGTTGATCCAATCAACAATGTAGAACAAAATGTCAATGATCATGCACTCCATAATATACCTAATAACGTCATTGAACCAAATGTAAATGCAACACCTGCAGTAGAATTAAGGAGATCTACAAGAAGCAGGAAATCAACCATTTCAGATGATTATTTTCTTTATTTACAAGAATGTGAATTTAATATGGGGATGGATAAAGATCCGGTTACGTATTCACAAGCCATAAAATCTGAAGATTCTGAAAAATGGATTAATGCCATGTGTGATGAAATAAACTCCATGGCTGCAAACAAAGTTTGGGAGTTGGCCGATTTACCTGAAGGGTATAAGAAAGTCGGGTGCAAGTGGGTCTTTAAGACCAAACGTGACTCTCTTGGTAAAATCGAACGACATAAAGCCAGACTTGTAGCCAAAGGTTTTAATAAAAAAGAAGGCATTGATTATAATGAAACATTTTCTCCAGTTTCTAAAAAGGATTCTTTACGAATCATTATGGCTTTAGTAGCTCATTTTGACTTAGAGTTACATCAGATGGATGTGAAAACGGCTTTTCTGAATGGGAGTTTAGAGGAAGAAGTCTACATGGCTCAGCCAGAAGGCTTCATTATAGATGGAAAGGAAAACATGGTCTGTTTATTAAAGAAATCAATATATGGATTAAAGCAAGCTTCACGTCAATGGTATATTAAGTTTCACAATACCATTACGGCCTTTGGGTTTACGGAAAACATTGTTGATCAATGTATATACCTAAAGATCAGTGGGAGTAAGTTTGCATTTTTGGTTCTATATGTTGATGATATTCTTATTGCCAGCAGCGATCTTGGTTTATTACGTGAAACCAAAGATTTTCTTTCTCAAAACTTTGAAATGAAAGATATGGGAGAGGCTTCTTATGTGATAGGAATAGAAATATTCCGTGACAGGTCACGTAGGATTTTAGGATTGTCTCAAAATGCTTATATCAAAAAAGTTTTGGAAAGATTTAATATGGCGTCATGTGATTCTAATGTTGTTCCAATTCAGAAAGGGGATAAGTTCAGCTTAAGTCAATGTCCTCAAACTGAATTAGAACGTGATCGAATGAAAGATATTCCTTATGCTTCTCTTATAGGAAGTTTGATGTATGCACAGGTTTGCACTAGACCTGATATCAGTTTTGCAGTTGGTATGTTGGGCCGTTATCAAAGCAATCCAGGCATTGATCATTGGAAAGCGGCAAAGAAAGTGTTGAGGTACTTACAGGGAATGAAGAAACAAATGCTCACATTCAGACATAGTGATCACCTTGAAGTGATTGGTTACACAGATTCAGATTTTGGAGGATGTGTGGATACTCGGAAAAGCACTTTTGGTTATGTGTTTGTATTAGCTGGAGGTGCTATTTCCTGGAAGAGTGCCAAACAAACCATTATTGCATCATCCACCATGGAGGCTGAATTTGTAGCATGCTTTGAGGCTACAGTTCAAGCTTTATGGCTGCGGAATTTCATTTCAGGGCTTAGAGTCATGGATTCTATTGCTAGGCTGCTGAAAATTCACTGTGATAACGCCGCAGCAGTTTTCTTTTCGAAGAATGATAGGTATTCTAAAGGCATAAAGCACATGGAGATGAAATATCTATCAGTTAAAGAAGAAATTCGGGAGAAGAGGGTGTCAATTGAGCACATTAGTACGTGTTCAAATATAGCAGATCCATTTACTAAAGGGTTACCTCCCAAGACATTTAAGCAGCATGCAGAAACCATGGGTCTTGAGGATAACCCTTAGCTTTTCTTTATTTGTGGATTGTTATGTGCTTTTGTAATGACATTATCTGAGTACTCATTATTGGAACTTCTGAATTTTTCTGTTTCATAGTATGATTTGATCATGTACATATTATTACAATATATGATAACAGAAATAGTCTTTTCAAGACATTAAGGGGACATTTATGATTGCTTCGCTATACAGAATTGTTTAATGTGATTGTTGGTCAGTGGTACATGGAAGGAACTATGTTCTTTAATTAATGTAGAACCGCTATGACTTTCATCAATAATTCACATTAACCAATGTAATAAAAGTAAACCCGTTATGCATATTATTTCAGCATTTATGCGCGCCTTATGTTTTTCCTATATAACACCATTAAAGAATTGTCATATGGACCAAGTGGGAGACTGTTGGAATATTTTGGGAAATATTTTGGGACTCCACAATCCTTATTATTGTGGGATTTTTGGTATTCCGAAATTCATTAATTATCTTCATTATGTGGCCCATATAACAATTGCGGTTAAAAGGAAACGGCTGGAATTAATAAAGGAATTGGGTTTCTATTAGAAGTCTTCTCCTATTATTATGGCAACCTTGATGGACGGCTGCGATTAAAGGATACAGGAAATCCGTCCCTCTCTCTGCCTATAAGTATAACCCTGAGATCCATCTATTAGGGTTAATCACACTTTACGGAAAACACACTTGACGGCTATAGGCTAAGAGAGAGAAGACGTCTTTCGTGGCGAACGACAAACACGGGCGTAGACTTCTCCGCAGATCTTCTCTGAAGATCACCTCCGCAGATCTCACCACCGTATGCAACCATGTCTACGGGTACGTTTTACTTTAATAGTGACTAGTTTATGATCAAGATCCTAAACCGTACACATGATTAAGCCTTACATGTTTACGTATCACGTTTTTATGCTAACAGGCGTCTCTGCAATTGAGCTACGATGAGCTCCATACGTATCTAAAACCATGTTTTCTGTGCTTCGCCCTGTACCTGGAAGATTCAATAATACTCAAGGATCAGATGATCAGATGGTGGATAGGAGAACGCTTTGTTCCCACAAAGAATGGCAGGTTGTCCGTTTCGTCTGGGGAAGATTGTTTCATGAATCTGGTGAACCGATGCCTTGTGGAGGTGGTTGACAAGGATTACAACGGCAAGGTAATTACTTGCAAGATTCATGATATGGTGCAAGACCTAGCTATGCAAATGGCAGAACTTGATGCATTTTGTAAGCTCAAAAATCAATCTTTTCGATGCTGGCGTATTGAAACTGGCATTTCTTCTGAAGACTTGAACAAGTATGAGAAGAACTTGAGATGTCTGGTGTCAACAACAAATACTCGAGATGTGAACGAGGTCAGTTCTGGTTTTTTGAAAAAAATCAGCAAATGTTCATCTTATATGAGGATATTAGACCTCTCTGAATCAATTTTTGAAGATTATGCTCACAATGAATTGTCTAAAATTAGTTCTCTTCAACTTCTCACGTATCTCAACTTAAGGAACACTCATCCGCTTGTTGAGGTCCCAGAGTCAGTCCACAAGTTGGTCAATCTACTAGTATTGGACTTGAGTTTTTGTCAGAATTTGAAAACTCTTCCCACAAGTATCTCAAATTCAAGAGAGTTGTTGATTCTTGATGTTAGTTGTTGTGGATCATTAACACATTTTCCCAAGGGTTTAGCAGAACTCACTAATCTTCAAGTTCTGAAAGGGTTTAAGCCATCCAAAGAAAAATCTGGTGCTGCTTGCAGAATTAAAGACCTTAAAGGCTTACAGAATTTGAGGATGCTAGAAATTCTGATAACTAGAGCTTGTGAAATCTCGGATGATGATTATGATGCATTAGCAAATCTCAATCGATTGCGAGATCTATGTGTAAGTTGCTACGGAAGTCATGGAGTTGACCTTGTACATCAATTACAAATGCTATCACTACCTTTACAGCTTGAAGAATTCACCCTCAAATCCTATCCTGGAGATGTGACACCTCTGTCGTTAATGCCAGAATCCCTTCCTGAACTGTTGTACCTTTGTTTGTCTTCTGGGAATTTCAGAACTTTTAATTCTGGCTTCTTTACTAGCAGAAGCCGTTGGAGAGTAGAGAGCCTAATGTTAGAGTTACTTCTAAACCTGGAAGTGCAGTGGCACCAAATAGTGGACTCCATGCCATTTCTTAGGCATGCATGTGTCAGTTGGTGCTCAAAGCGGGCATCGTTTCCCATTGAAGATGTTCAATTCAAAGGAGGTGTATGGAGAAAATGATGGAATTAATGTTGTCCCAATTGGTTAAATGGACTGATCTGAAATCATCCTTTTAGGCCATGTTTTGTTAGCTGGATTTACTGAAATCTTGTATTCTGTCCATCTGTATTAGTGAAATGTCGTATTATCAAAATCCCGCAAAATAAAATTTTATGTTTGTTTGCTGGATTTTGTAAGTGTGGGATTTAATTTTTTCACGTCTGTTGTCTTGTCCATGATGGATTTTGGCGTCCGGAAAAATTTTGATGGAGACCAAAATGTGGGATTCCTATTCTATCTGAAAATCCAGGGATTAACCCAATTTCTCCAATCACGCAAACCAAACATAAAATTTGTTGATCTGGAGTGCAAAATACAATCTAATACATTAAAATTCAGGTAACCAAACGTGCCTGACTTGGATATTCATATTTGTGTTTGATTGTCTCTAGAGTCCTATTTGACTTATTTGACTTATAGTGGTGATTGTTAAATTGCTATTTTTAGATTATGGTGCAAGTTTTCTAGCTCTACATGTCCTTTTGTGTTGCCTTAGTCAATCTTTTGCACTACTTGTGTTTACTTTTTTTTCCATTATTGAATGAGTAATTCGGGTTGTTGTTATCTACAAATTCATGTTCTAATTTATCTAGTTCTGCACGCTTATTTAAAACGATACATTACAAACGAGTAGTATCACCACCGTGATGTTTTTCTGTGATATAAACCTACAACAAAAAAGGCAGATGCTCAAATCAGGTATGCACTGCCGACAAATCAGAAAATATTAATAAGGGAGGGTGCGGAGAGACAACGGGTCACCAGCGGTCAAGCGAAAGTGCCAGACCCCAACACACACTTTGACATCGGGAGGTGAGCACCTTAGGAGAGAACTAAAGTACCAAACATTTTTGTTAGAGAAATTCTTAACATAACCGCTGCCCCACCCGGCTCCATACCCGATCCTCAGGACTAATTGCTGTGTCCACTATCATTTAAAGCCATACATGCAAAAACCATGCACAACTTAATTCTGCATGTCTCTACATGCAAAAGCTATGCAAGAATTAATTTTTCTCCATGTTCCTACATGCAAAAGCCATGCATGAAATTATTATCTCGCCACCAAATATAAATCTACCACCTCAATTTTCGATTTCCCTCTAATGATTCCCGCCATTTTATTTTGCATTTCGTATATAGCTGCAAATCATCTCAATCATCCCCCTCCTTATTTATTTCCGCCCAGAGTAAGTACTATACGTGCCATTTGTTCATGTTGAACCAGTTTCGTCCAACACTGATTAAGTATTGTACGTACTATTTGTTCATGTTGAACCAGCTCTGCCCCTCTGATGCAAATAATGGGGTATTGTACTTTTACTTCTTACAGAAATGATGAAAATCAGAATGGAGTACTGTACTTACTAAAATGATTTGGCAGGTAATGTACTGTAAATTTGACAAATTTAAATCAAGAGTAAGGGAGTGAGTACTGTACTTGTTGGAAATTAATAGAGAGGGGGAGTCAGTACTGTACTTAGCAGAAATGATTTGGTAGGTACTGTACCCCATATAAGTGATTAATGTTTTGTTGGGTACGTACTTTTGCTTTTTACAGAAATAAAAATCATAATGGGTACTGTACTTACTGAAATGATTTGGTAGACATTGTACTGTAAATTTGACAAATTTAAATCAAGAGTAAGGGAGTGAGTATTGTATTTGGCGGAAATGAATAGGGAGGAGAGTGAGTACTGTACTTGGCGGAAATGATTTGGTAGGTACGGTACTGTAATTTTGACAAGCTTAAATCAAAAGTAAGGGAGTGAGTACTGTATTTGGCGGAAATGAACATGGAGGTGGATGTTTGAGGAGATTTGCTGCTATATACGAGATTCAAAATTTTGAATTTGAATGTTTTTACAACCTGTGATGGAATTAAATATCTGTGGGTGGGTGGGTATATTCTCTGCACTTTGCATGTGCTTTGTATGGATTTTGCATGACTTTTGCATGAGTAGTAATACAAAAACATCTGCACGCTGCTGGTTACATGTTCTCGAGATCCGGGTGGATTAGCGGGTAGGGCTGCCGGGTGTGGGTAGCGTTACTCTTTTTGTTAAGTGTTAGGGGTGAGGTCCTTTAGACACCCGACTGCTTATAAAGGCTGAATCAGAAACCAGATATCTTCATCAGAATCCGCTATTAGTCTAGACAAGTTGAGAGAACTCAAAGCAGTTCATCAAAAGTCATCATGAAATAAATATTTTTTTATAAATCTTTTTTCTAGGTGAGGAGGTTCGGTCCTACTACAGAGTTGAGGAAAAGAACATTTAGTTGATATAAACTTCCCCTATAGGTGTTCCAATAGGTTTGCAACATGCGGCTAAAAAACCGATCCAGATTACTAATTATAGAAGAATTTATGAAGTATCAACTATTTCTTTCAGTCCAAAACAGGGGTGGAACCAGAAAAATACAGTAGGGGGGCTGAGTTCCAAAAGGGGGGCTGAAAAATAAAATATGAATAAATTGAGATTTGAACCTACAGCATTTACACAACTAAAGACGCATAGTACCACTTCAACTAGTCACTCTTTATGTCAAATATATTATGAAACATGTACATATATCTAATTATTATTTGTATTTTTATACTTTCATAATTTTGTTTCATCATTTTTTTTGGAGTGGGGGGGGGGATAGAGCCCCCCACCCTCCTTCCTAGTTCCACCCCTGGTCCAAAGTGATCACTAATTGCAAGCAGTAAACTTCGGCCATCTATCTCAGGCGTGGTTAACAAAACATCCATTTTTGTTGAAGAATTTGTAAACGACTTGTTGTTTCTTAGCGGTTAAATCGAAGCTACAGTGCTCACCAAGGTTGGACAAAGTTGATATCCTCCAAATCATTTAGTGTACATCTAATGTCTATGACGGGATAGCTATCTAACAAATGGGGAGGTGTTATCAAGTGTATAACAAAACAACACGAAGGTAGTGATATCTTAAGTTTAGAACCCTTCAACATGGTTCAAGGCACATATTTGATTTTTTGTAGGATTTGGCAAATATCCGGCAGGCTCATGTCGCGTGACCTTTGAGGCCGACTAATTGAGTTATGGTGACCCAAGTTGGATCGAGTTGGCAATAGTCTGGTCGATTTGTCGGCCGCGTATTGACAAGTTAGACCAACTTGTCAAGGTTAGAGTAGCTTTGTTAAGCAGTGATGTGTGGACTGCTATTGAACTTAGTTAGAGAGGGGAAGTAGCGACACATTGGTTGGATCAACTATTTAGAAGTAATTGGAGAACATAATTTAGGACGAGTTGTTTAATATGTACACGGCGTACATCTACTTCTCAGTTGTTCATCCGAAATTCACATTTTAATATTTCTGAGTTTTGCTCTTCCTTTTCCCTTCATGTTCCGGGAAGATTATTTCATGAATCTGGTGAACCGATGCCTTGTGGAGGTGGTTGACAAGGATTACAATGGCAAGGTAATTACTTGCAAGATTCATGATATGGTGCGAGACCTAGCTATGCAAATGGCAGAACTTGATGCATTCTGTAAGCTCAAAAACCAATCTTTTCGACGCTGGCGTATTGAAACTAGCATTTCTTCTGAAGACTTGAACAAGTATGAGAAGAACTTAAGATGTCTCGTATCAACAACTAATACTCAAGATGTGAACGAGGTCAGTTCTGATTTTCTGAAAAAAAATCAGCAAATGTTCGTCGTATATGAGGATATTAGACCTCTCTGAATCACTTTTTGAATATTATGCTTATTAGAGAGTTAACCAAATCCAGCTTAGCTACTAATACGGATCATGGATAGATTGGTCTTTTCTGTACTTAGCTACATTGCAACTCTTTTGTTATTTCAGTTACTACTGTCTTTCTGTTGAGCAGTCTGTTGTAACCAACTGGGCCGAAAGTTGTGGTCTCAGCTGGCCCACTCTCCTGTACTTAAAGGGACTGTCTCCCGATGAAACAGAGTGCGAGAAATACACCCAAACCAAAACCTCTCTCACCTTCGTCTTCTTCCTCGCTTCTCTTCTCCTGCTGTATCTCTGATCGTGATCTAGCTTCTTCCTTCTCTATCCAAATTCTCATATGGTATCAGAGCATTCATAGTGAAGCATGGGATCGAGTTCAGATTCTACTTCGCCAGGTCGAGATTCTGGAAAAGCGGAGGTCGAAAGGAAGCAAGGTTCTCAAGCTGGAGATGATCAATCAGTCAAGGTATCGTGTCTACGGCAACATGAGAAGTCAAAATATGAAGGATCCTACATTCCGAATCTCTATCCCTATCCGGTCAACACAAATGTCAAACTTTGTATCTCTCAAACTGAATAACACGAATTTCTTGTACTGGGAGCTTCAGATCCGGGCGCTGATTGAGGGTTGCGCTTTTGAAGGTTTCATCGATGGATCAGAAGTAGCTCCACCGAAACTCATCATGGATCCTACAGGCTCTATTGTTACAAATCCGGAGTATAAAGCATGGTCTCGAACTGACAATCTCGTCAAAGGATGGATTACCGGTTCTCTCTCTCTGGATGTTCTAAGTATTGTCGTCGGTGCTGATACTTCCTTTGAAATCTGGACTGCTCTTAAGAACTGCTTCAACAAATCTTCTCAATCCCGGTCGTTTGAACTCATGTCTCGTCTGCGTCATCTACACAAAGGTACGAAATCTCTTACTGAGTACCTTACTGAGTTCAAACTCATCTGCGATCAGCTAGGAGCTATCAGTAGAACTGTTGGAGAAGAAGATAAAGTGCACTATCTATTGAATGGACTTGGACCCGAATATGAAGTGTTTACTGTATCTATAATGAAACCTCCCATTCCTTCATATTCATAAATGATCTCTCTTCTTAAAGATTACGAGATTAGGAAAACTGCTAGACTACCTATTGTAAATCCTAGTCTTGCCTTTGTTGGTCAGAGAACCTTGTATCCAAATGCTGGGCATGGAGGTAGATTCAACAATAATAGTTCATACTCCAGGGGACAGCAATTCTCCAATATGAATTTCCCTGTTAGGCCTCGTCCAGATAATGCTAGTATCCTTGGCAGCTATCAAAATCAGCAGAACCATTCTTTCAATTCACAAGGTAGAGGTTTCTATCCAAATACTAGACCAACTAGTACCTTTCCTGAGTCTAGACAATTTCTTTAGTGTCAAATTTGCAACAGAAGAGGGCATGATGCATTGAAATGTTGGTATCGCTTTGACAACTCCTATCAATCACCTGACATTCCATCTCTATTAACTGAGAATAGCAAAGCTCTAGCTGTAGTGCGGCTGAATGACCCTACCATAACAGAATGGAATGTTGACTCTGGAGCCACTGACCACCTCACGTCTGCACCAGGTATTCTGAGAAGCATTATCTCATATAGAGGCAATGATTTTGTTATGATTGGCAATGGGACTTGTCTACCGGTTACTTAGATTGGTGATACTTTTCTCATTCAAAATACTCCTATACCTCTGCAAAATGTTTTAGTTGTACCTCAAATTAAAAGGAACTTGTTATCTGTCTCACAACTGACCAAGACATTTCCCTGTTACTTTCTATTTTTTAAGGACATGTTCTTCATCAAGCACCTCCACAGTCAGAAGGTTCTAGCTCACGGGCAGTGTAAAGGAGGCATGTATCTACTCAAGTCAACTACTGCCACAGAGCTACAAAATGGTAGTGCTCAACATATGTCAATGAATCCACCTTTGGAGAGTCCTAATAAACTTTCTTTCTTTTCCAATAGACATAATAATGTGCCTGCTACAGTTTGGCACAAAAGGCTTGGCCATGTAAATCATTCCATTGTTCAGCTTCTTATTAATCGTGGTAACATTTCTGTTTCAAACAATAAACTCGATTTATGCTCTAGCTGTGAAATGAGTAAAAGCAAGTTATTGCCCTATGTAAACACTCACATAAAGTCTACTATTCCGTTTGAAAAAGTAAGTTGTGATTTGTGGGGGAAATCACCTACTGTGTCATGTCAACATTTCCTGTATTATGCTTTGTTTGTGGATGATTGCACAGGTTACAGTTGGTTTTATCCTCTTCGATAGAAATCTGAGTTCTATGAGGTGTTTGTCAAATTTCATACTCTTGTAGCTACCCAGTTTGACACCAAAATCAAAGTCTTGCAAAATGATGGTGGAGGTGAGTTCATGAATGACCGAATGGTACAATTTGTTGCTACACATGGAATGGTACACCAGGTATCGTGTCCTTATTCTCCTCAACAGAATGGTCGAGTTGAAAGAAAGCATAGGCAAGTTGTTGAGCTTGGTCTAGCTATGATGCTTGATGTTGGTGTTCCCTTGAAATATTGGGTTGAGGCTTTTTCGACTGCTGTGTTTCTTATCAACAGACTACCTTCCAAGGCCATTTCCTTACACTCCCCTTATGAACTACTATTTCATTGCTTACATGATTACTCTTGTTTGCGAACCTTTGGTAGCTTGTGTTTTCCTTGCTTACGAGATACAGTAGCTCACAAACTAAGCCCTCGTTCATTGCCTTGTGTATTTCTTGGATATAGTGATACATATAAAGGTTATCGTTGTCTGCACTATTCTACTCAAGCTGTTCATATCTCTCGCAATGTGATTTTCAATGAAACAGTGTTTCCATTCAAAGATTCCATCCCTTCTCATGTAGCTATGGGAGAACTGGCGTGTATTTCTGATTGGCCTGAACCAGTTCACAATCATGAACAAACACCTCATCTATCTTCATCTGCAGGAGAAGGATGTCTGCCTCCATCTGGATCTTTATCACATACAATGGAAGATGGTACTGTACCCTCTAGTCATTCCTCTCCTTTACATAATCTAGCTTTTTCAGATTTCAGTTCTAAGTCTTCATCTCTACAAAACAAAATCTCTACACCATCCACTGACCTTCCTCTTGAAGAAGAATTACATGTTACTAGTCATCCTATGGTAACTCGAGCTAAAGCTGGAATTCACAAACCAAATCCTAAATATGCTCTTCTCACTGCGAGTGTTATCTCTACACCAAAGACTATAAAATCTGTCTTAAAGTCTCCAGATTGGCATGCTGCTATGCTTCAGGAGCTTACTGCCCTTCATGATAATTCTACATGGACTCTTGTTCCTCGAGATCCTTCTTATAATGTTGTTGGTGCAAAATGGGTGTTCAAAGTCAAATTACATTCCGATGGCACTCTCGACAGGTATAAGGCAAGATTAGTGGCCAAAGGATTTACTCAGGAGGAGGGTGTTGATTATTGGGAAACATTTAGTCCACTACTTAAATCACCTACAATCCGCATAGTCCTTACCATTGCTGTCAGCAAGAACTGGAATATACGACAACTTGACATATGTAATGCATTTCTCAATGGTGATTTAACTGAGCAAGTGTTTATGGAACAATCGTCAGGGTTTATTGATACGAATCATCCGGATCATGTGTGTAAATTACACAAAGCTCTGTATGGTCTTAAACAGGCCCCTAGAGCTTGGTTTAATAAGCTCAGTGATTTCCTTCTAAGCTATGGTTTTCACTGTAGTACAACTGACCCTTCTCTATTTGTGTTCAGTCAATGAGATATCACTATGTTCTTGCTATTGTATGAGGATGATATCATTCTTACAAGTAATAATTCAACTGCCTTGAATCTATTTATCATTTCCCTTCAAGCTTCGTTTCAACTAAGAGATCTTGGGAGCTTGGGTTTCTTTCTAGGCATTCAAGCGACTACTATGTCTTATGGTCTGCATTTGTCGCAAACTCAATATGCTACTGATCTTCTTACTCAAGCCGGTCTCCTTGACTGCAAACCATCTCCTTCTCCAGTTGTCAAAGATTGTCTTAAGAATGTGAATTCAGGTGTTTTTCTTCCTGATCCAACCACTTACAGATGATTGCTTGCTAGTCTTCAGTATCTTACTCTAACTAGACCAGATATTCAATTTGATGTGAATCAAGTATATCAATTTATGGCAGCTCCGATGACCTATCATCTTAGCCTAGTCAAACGTATTCTCAGTTACATAAAAGGGACATGCTCTGTTGGTTTATGTATCAAAGCTTCTTCCTCATTACAGCTGACAGCCTACTGTGATGCTGATTGGGCTGGCTGCCCTTTCACTCGTCGATCTACAACATGATATTGTTTGTTCCTTGGAGACACTTGTGTATCCTGGAATTCTAAGAAACAACCTATTGTGTCACGGTCTAGTTCAGAATCTGAGTATAAAAGTATGGCTGTTACAGCAGCTGAAATAACATGGGTTTCTTCTGTACTCAAGGACCTGTGTTTTCAAATCGATGGGCCAGCTCTTCTATTGTGTGATAATCTTAGTGCTCTACACATGGCAGTGAATCCTATCTTCCATGGTAGAACGAAACATGTAGAAATTGATTATCACTTCATTCGTGAGAAGGTAGCCCTTGGCCATATCAAGACTCAACATGTGATATCTGTTGAACAAGTTGCAGACATTTTCACCAAAGCTCTACCGGCGTCGATCATACCTTGGTTTCATGCCAAACTGGGGCTCGATTCTCTTGCCACCAGTTTGCGGGGGAGTATTAGAGAGTTAACCAAGTCCATCTTAGCTACTAATACAGATCATGGATAGATTGGTCTTTTCTGTACTTAGCTACATTGCAACTCTTTTGTTATTTCAGTTACTACTGTCTTTCTGTTGAGCAGTCTGTTGTAACCAACTGGGCCAAAAGTTGTGGTCTCAGCTGGCCCACTCTCCTGTACTTAAAGGGACTATCTCCCGATGAAACATAGTGCGAGAAATACGCCCAAACCAAAACCTCTCTCACCTTCGTCTTCTTCCTCGCTTCTCTTCTCCTGCTGTATCTCTGATCGTGATCTAGCTTCTTCCTTCTCTATCTAAATTCTCATAATGCTCACAATGAATTGTCTAAAATTAGTTCTCTTCAACTTCCCACGTATCTCAACTTAAGGAACACTCATCCGCTAGTTGAAGTCCCAGAGTCAGTCCACAAGTTGGTCAATCTACTAGTACTGGACTTGAGTTTCTGTCAGAATTTGAAAACTCTTCCCACAAGTATGTCAAATTTAAGAGAGTTGTTGATTCTTGATGTTAGTTGTTGTGGATCATTAACACATTTTCCCAAGGGTTAAGCAAAACTCACTAATCTTCAAGTTCTGAAAGGATTCAAGCCAACCAAAGAAAAATCTGATGCTGCTTGCAGAATTAAAGACCTTAAAGGCTTACAGAATTTGAAGACGCTAGAAGTTCTGATAACTAGAGCTTGTGAAATCTCAGATGATGGTTATGATGCATTAGCACATCTAAATCAATTGCGAGATCTATGTGTAAGTTGCTACGGAAGTCATGGAGTTGACCTTGTACATCAATTACAAATGCTATCATTACCTTCACAGCTTGAAGAATTCACCCTCAAATCCTATCTTGGAGATGTGACACCTCAGTGGTTAACTCCAGAATCCCTTCCTGAACTGCAGTACCTTTGTTTGTCTTCTGGGAATTTCAGAAGTTTTAATTCTGGCTTCTTTACTAGAAGAAGACGTTGGAGAGTAGAGAGCCTAATGTTGGAGTTACTTCCAAACCTGGAAGCGCAGTGTCACCAAATAGAAGACTCCATGCCATTTCTTAGGCATGCATGTGTCAGTTGGTGCTCAAAGCTGGCATCGTTCCCCATTGAAGATGTTCAATTCAAAGGTGTATGGAGGAAATGATGGCATTAATGTTGTCCCAATTGGTTTAATGGATTGATCTGAAATCATCCTGTTAGACGACTTGTATATTCATATTTGTGTCTGATTGTCTAGAGTCCTATTTGACTTATAGTGGTGATTGTTAAATTGCTATTTTTAGATTATGGTGCAAGTTTTCTATCCCTTCATGTCCTTTTGTGTTGCCTTAGTCTATGTTTTGCAGTACTTGTGTTTAATTTTTCCCATTATTGAATGAGTAATTCGGATAGTTGTTATCTACAAATTCATGTTCTAATTTATCTAGTTCTGCACGCTTATTTAAAACGATACATTACAAATGAGTAGTATCACAACCGTGATGCTCTTCTATGATATAAACCTACAACAAAAAAAAGCAGATGCGCAAATCAGGTATGCATTGCCAGCAAATCAGAAAATATTGAGGGAGTGTGCAGAGAGACAAGGGGTCACCAGCGGTCAAGCCAAAGTGCTAGACCCCAACACACACTTTGACATCGGGAGGTGAGCACCTGAGGAGAAAACTAAAGTACCAAATATTTTTTAAGTGTTAGGGGTGAGGTCCCTTAAACACCCGACTGCTTAAAAGGTTGAATCAGAAACCAGATATTAATCTAGAGAAGTTGAGAGTACTGGAGCAGCAATCAGCCGTCCTGGAGGGAGAAGCGTCAACTTGCATCAGATTCAGAACATTGAAGCACATTTTGGGGCCTTAACTTTATGAATTGACTCTTAGTCATCGGAAACGAAGCTTGTGAAATTTCAGATGATGATTATGATGCATTAGCAAATCTCAATCAATTGCGAGATCTATGTGTAAGTTGCTACGGAAGTCATGGAGTTGACCTTGTACATCAATTACAAATGCTATCACTAACTTTACAGCTTGAAGAATTCACCCTCAAATCCTATCCTGGAGATGTGACACCTCTGTGGTTAACGCCAGAAATCCCTTCCTGAACTGCATAACCTTTGTTTGTCTTCTGGGAATTTCAGAACTTTTAATTCTGGCTTCTTTACTAGCAGAAGCCGTTGGAGAGTAGAGAGCCTAATGTTAGAGTTACTTCCAAACCTGGAAGTGCAGTGGCACCAAATAGTGGACTCCATGCCATTTCTTAGGCATGCATGTGTCAGTTGGTGCTCAAAGCTGGCATCGTTTCCCATTGAAGATGTTCAATTCAAAGGAGGTGTATGGAGAAAATGATGGCATTAATGTTGTCCCAATTGGTTAAATGGACTGATCTGAAATCATCCTTGTAGGCCATGTTTGGTTAGCTGGATTTACTGAAATCTTATATTCTGTCCATCCTGGATTAGTGAAATGTCGTATTATCAAAATCTCACAATAAAATTTTATGTTTGTTTGCTGGATTTTGTAAGTGTGAGATTTATTTTTTTCACATTTGTTGTCTTGTCCATGATGGATTTTGGCGTCCGGGAGAATTTTGATGGAGATCAAAATGTGGGATTCCAATTCTGTCTGAAAATCTCGAGATTAACCCAATTTCTCCAATCACGCAAACCAAACATAAAATTTGTTGATCTGGAGTGCAAAATACAATCCAATGCAGTAAAATTTAGGTAACCAAACGTGCGCGACTTGTATATTCATATTTGTGTTTGATTGTCTAGAATCCTATTTGACTTATAGTGGTGATTGTTAAATTGCTATTTTTAGATTATGGCGCAAGTTTTCTAGCTCTACATGTCCTTTTGTGTTGCCTTAGTCAATCGTTTGCACTACTTGTGTTTACATTTTTTCCATTATTGAATGAGTAATTCGGGTTGTTGTTATCTACAAATTCATGTTCTAATTTATCTAGTTTTGCACGCTTATTTAAAACGATACATTACAAACGAGTAGTATCACCACCGTGAAGTTTTTCTGTGATATAAACCTACAAAAAAAAGGCAGATGCTCAAATCAGGTATGCAGTGCCGACAAATCAGAAAATATTAATAAGGGAGTGTGCGGAGAGACAACGGGTCACCAGCGGTCAAGCCAAAGTGCCAGACCCCAACACACACTTTGACATCGGGAGGTGAACACCTGAGGAGAGAACTAAAGTACCAAACATTTTTGTTAAGTGTTAGGGGTGAGGTCCTTTAGACACCCGACTGCTTAAAAGGGCTGAATCAGAAACCAGATGTCTTCATCGAAATCCGCTATTAGTCTAGATAAGTTGAGAGAACTCAAAGCAGTTCATCAAAAATCATCATGAAATAAATATTTTTTGATAAATCTTTTTTCTAGGTGAGGAGGTTCGGTCCTACTACTAGGTTGAGGAAGCGAACATTTAGTTGATATAAACTTCCCCTATAGGTGTTCCAATAGGTTTGCAACATGCGGCTAAAAAACCGATCAAGATTACTAATTATAGAAGAATTTATGAAGTATCTACTGTTTCTTTCAATCCAAAACAGGGGTGGAATCAGAAAAACACAGTACGGGGGGCTGAGTTCCAAAAGGGGGGCTGAAAATAAAATATGCATAAATTGAGATTTGAACATGTACCATTTACACAACTAAAGACACATAGTATCACTTCAGCTAGTCACTCTTTATGTCAAATATATTGTGAAACATGTATATATCTAATTATTGTTTGTATTTTTTATATTTTCATAATTATGTTTCATCATTTTTTTTGGGGGGGGGTGCTAGAGCCCCCCACCCTCCTTCCTAGTTCCACCCCTGGTCCAAAGAGATCACTGATTGCAAGCAGTAAACTTTGGCCATCTATCTCAGGCGCGGTTAACAAAACAACCATTTTTGTTGAAGATTTTGTAAATGACTTGTTGTTTCTTAGCGGTTAAATCGAAGCTACAATGCTCACCAAGGTTGGACAAAGTTGATATCCTCCAAATCATTTAGTGTAGATCTAATGTCTATGACGGGATAGCTATCTAACAAATGGGGAGGTGTTATCGAGTGTATAACAAAACGAAGGTAGTGATATCTTAAGTTTAGAACCCTTCAACATGGTTCAAGGCACATATTTGATTTTTTGTAGGATTTGGCAAATATCCGGCTGGCTCATGTCGAGTGACCTTTGAGGCCGACTAATTGAGTTCTGGTGACCCAAGTTGGGTCGAGTTGGCAATAGTTTGGTCGATTTGTCGGCCACGTATTGACAAGTTAGGCCAACTTGTCAAGGTTAGAGTAGCTTTGTTAAGCATTGATGTGTGGACTGCTATTGAACTTAGTTAGAGAGGGGAAGTAGCGACACATTGGTTGGATCAACTATTTAGAAGTCGGTTGATCGACTAGAAGCCCTAGATATTGATTTTAGCTTGCAGGCAATTAGTTGGGGTAGACTAATGAGAAATTGATTGATTAACGAGTTTGTCAAAACTGAGGGTAAATTTGTCAACTCAATCATTTTCACCTCATATCAACTTCTATATTATTCTCCATGGTCTCTGGTCATTCTACTACATTAACTCAGGTCTACGGTTCTTGATGAGACCTTCTTGGATAAAGCTAAGCTTTCAGCTCTAAAACATATTTAGAGATTAAAAATAAATAAATTAATAATCAAATAACTGACGATCCCTTATCCTTAGCATTTCACTTTTCTCCTCTACTACCCTACAAGTCGTCATCCTTCTTGTGACAAACAAAACCTAATGGGAATTTTACTCTCCATGGTCTCTGGTCATTCTACTACATTAACTCAGGTCTACAGTTCTTGAGGAGACCTTCTTGGATAAAGCTAAGCTTTCAGCTCTAAAACGTATTTAGAGATTAAAAAAAATTAATTAATAATCAAATAATTGACGATCCCTTATCCTTATCATTTCACTTTTCTCCTCTACTACCCTACAAGTCGTCTTCCTTGTTATGAAAAACAAAACCTAATGGGAATTTTCTCTTCTTTCCCTATTTTTTTCTTACTGGAGTTGAGTTTGGGTTGTTGAGGGAGGAATCTTTTCTTGTGAAGGACGTATAAGTGTTTGTTGGCCTAGATATATGAAGGATAAAATTAGATCTTATTCTATAGTAGAATGTGAGTAGATAGAACTTTAATTAAGAAAAAATAATCATAATCATTCCACATTGAATTATAGCCTTTAATCAAGAAAAACTAATGAATTGTAGATAATTCCCAAAATTTAAATCGATCCTGGGTGGTTACCCCTTCTTTACTATTCATGCTATTATACGAATGCCATAGAGTATTTGTGAAACTTGATATTTTCCTTTATATGATGAAATTGAGAAAGGAAAAAGAACAAAAAAGAAAAGAAAGCTACAAATTATGTGATTTTATTAACAAGTCATGTGAAAATCATGTCATGGTTGATAACCACCATCGTAAGAAGATGAATATTTCATATAACATATAAATATTGTTTATTTTGTATTCTTTAGTATCCATGTTTTAGAGTTTCTTATGCATACATATTATTCCGATAAGGCACTCACCCATACATGGGGGCTATCATTATCTTCAACATGTTGATGTTGATTGGTCCATGCATGCCCTCTTGTGGACCCCATAAAACTATAAACATAAATCTTTATTGAATCATATGCTTAAAGATGACTAAGACATCTAACTAATTTAGGGGAAACCCTAATCCACATAGTTAGGAGCCTTAAACACCATAATATGTCCTTAATGACCATACAAATTTAACCTGGGGAAGCACCCCAGAGGAGGAGCCACTTTTGTGACCGCCTGTAGGGCTGGCAATATGGTTGTATTGGGTCAATTTCGGGTAGAGATGTTCATAAGTGTTGATTGAATGAATTAATGGAATCATTAAAAAACTAATTTTGGGTCATTTTGGGTCGGGTCAGGAGTTAATCGGGTCACTTACAAACAAAAATTCTCATGAATGAAAGAAAATAGGTTTGGAATAAAAAACACAATTTCAGATCTTATCGGGTCAAAATTTGCCAGCCCTACGTGACCCCACTGTGGCAGTGTATACCCCAAGGGGCTGACCGCTCGACCTTCACGCATGCAGAACCCATTCAAATTGATCGGATGTTGGCTGACCTACATGTGAATTCATTCTAAGGGGAGTGAGAGTCAAACCCGATTCCCTTCATTAGGGATAACCGAGCCACATCACTTCACTACTCCCTCATCATCCCTTAATGACCATGTTGTAGAAGTAAAACATATTTATTCTCTTGATTTGATTTTTAGGTATTGAGATATAATTTGGAGTGATTTGTATCCTAAGGAACAAATTGCGAGGAGATTAGGGTCACCCACAAATAGTATGCTAGAGGTCCAATTCCCTGGAGATGTGAAGTGATATGGTGAATTTAGGGGATACATGTGACACCCAATGTTTTAAGTAGGGGGTGTGCAGAAAACACCTTATGACTACTAAAGAAGAATTTATGAAGTATCAATTGTTTCTTAGCGGCAATAGTGATGTGTGGACCGCTATTGAACTTAGTTAGAGAGAGGAAGTAGCGACATATTGGTTGGATCAACTATTTAGAAGTCCATTGATCTACTAGAAGCCCTTGGTTTTTACTTTATCTCGCGGCCAATTCATTGGGGTCGACTAGTGAGAAATTGATTGATTAACGAGTTTGTCAGAACTGAGGGTATTTTTTTCATCTGAATTGGTAGTGATATATTTAATATATTGATCATTTTCACCTCATATCAACTCCTAGATTACTCTCCATGGTCTCTGGTCATTCTACTACATCCACTGAAGTTTATGATTCTTGAGGAGACCTTCTTGGATAAAGCTAAGATTTCAACTCTAGAACCTATTTAGAGATAAAAAATAAATTAAGAATCAAATAACTAATGATCCCTTATCCTTATTATTTCACTTTTCTCCTCTACTACCCTACAAGTCATCATCCTTGTTGTGACAAACAAAACCTAATAGGAATTTTCTCTTCTTTTCCTATTTTTTTATTCCTGGAGTTGAGTTTGGGTTGTTGAGGGAGGAATCTTTTCTGGTGGAAGGACATCTAAGTGTTTGTTGGACTAGATATAAGAAGTATAAAATTAGGTCTTTTCTATAGTAAAATTTGAGTAGATAGAACTTTAATTAAGAAGAATAGCCATAATAATTCCACATTGAATTATATACTTCAATCAAGCAAAACTAATGAATTGCATATAATTCCCCAAATTTAAACCAATCCTGGGTGGTCACCCCACCTTTACGTTTCATGCTATTATATGAATGCCAACAGTATTTATAAAACTTGATATTTTCCTTTATATGATGAAATAAAGGAAGGAGAACAAAAAAAGAAAAGAAAGGTACAAATTGTGTGATTTTATTAACAAGTCATGTGAAATTCATGTCATGGTTGATAACCACCATCATAAGAAGATGAATTTTTCATATAACATATAAATATATTTTTTTGTATTCTTTCATATCCATGTTCTAGAGTTTCTTATGCAGACATATTATTGTGATAAAACACTCACCCACACATGGGGACTGTAACATATCAGATCTTGAACCCTACTCTACAAGTTTGAACTTTTGGTCTTAGCCAAACAAGGTTAAGGTTTAGATCTAGATGATGTTTAGTATAACCCTAATAGATAATGCATGTATAAATCACTCTAATATTCTCACATTAGTCTTAGGATAATAATGGACACACAAAATATGTCACATAAGGTAAAAATGAATTATATGAATTTCATGCAAATAATCACACATAATTCTTTTGGTGATAATATTAAGTTATGGAACATAATGGAATAAGCAATATTATAGTAATGAAATAATGTGATAATAATGGCCACAAATATTAATTGTGACATAACTCATTAAAAGAAATTCTAAAAGTAGAATCTAAGTTAAGAACCATGTTCCTTGGGTCCCAATTATGTTGGGAATCAAGTTTCACATTATTCACATAATAGTAACTAATTTAATTCAATTTAGAAATAGAAGATCTATGTTTTCCTCAAAATATCAAACAAAATAATAAATTACTCCACAAGAGGAAAATAATCTTGGATTCACAATCCACATAATAAATATAGCCTTTGGGTGAATTTTGATCTAATTTGGAATATGTTTGGTTAAAAGATGAAATAAGGAGAGAGGTGTGTAAAACCTTTAAAATATTATATAAATATACAAAGAACTTCAATATATAAAATTGATGGTAAATTCTTATCCAAGATACTTAATATCACTTGTGGGTGAAGTTTCATCAAATTTGGAGAATCTTAATCATTAATGATGGAGTAATAATATAAAAGATTTGATTTATTTAACACATTAAAGTTTCTCAAAGAGCAAATCTAATTGCATAATCAGAATCTACATGCCTTAGTTGACCCTTGTGCAAAATTTTGTTTATTTTGGATAATGTTTGAATCCTTAATTAAAGAGAGAGAAGAAAGGAAACTAATGTGACCTCACTTTATTGAAAATTGGATTTATATTGCTATTAAATCGTTGTCACATGATGTTCAGTCAGATCTGGAATTTTCTTGATGTGTTAGTTGTCCGTAACCGTTATATTTTAGATCATGTGGATAAAAGGTTGTCTCCTACCTTGGGTAGGAGACTATGTTTCGTGTGAGCAGTACTCGTGAGTTTCTCTTCACGATTTCTCTCTCTCCTTCACACCCTTTTCTCCATTTCCTTTCACTTTAGTCTCCTCACCTGATTCCATACATGTTGATCCCAACTTTGTTAGGGTTTTATCATCTCTACACCCCGATCAATGAGGGGAGTTCTCCACTTCCCCTATTTCTTAGTCCACCATCAACTTTGGCCTGTTCAACCCTTCTCGTGTATATATAGGTTCCCCCCACCTTTGAGGTAGCACGAGAATCTATCCCCATCACTTCTTTACACCCTTTTGGATCTGTGGCCATGTCTCCCTACCTACGCTAGCCTGTGTTAGGTCATGGAGTTCCCTGATGAGAATTTCACCATGGAGTCGCCTGGAAGAGGCTCCACGCCTTTCATGGATACCTTCGGAAGCTTTTGACTCAGTTTATTGGATCGCAAGATAGGTAGCCTGATTTTCCCTCTTTTGCTCATTGGCTTCATGGTTGGCAATTGACCCAGGATCTTCATGGGTCGACTATCATTTTCTTTGTTTTGCTTATGGCAGACTTCACCTTGAAGTTTCAGACTTTTCCCCAAGCTTTGTTTTTTGTTTATGGTTACCAGTTTTGTCACTGTATGTTCCTATATTCCTTGGCGGATCAGGGCATTCTGGTCATCCGGTAGCCCCTTGACCCAAGGTTGGGTTCCCTGTGACCAACAGATGATGGAGAGGACAATGGGAATTCAATGGTGTAGTTTTCTTCTTCTAGTTTCCAGTAGCACTCAAGTTCCGATCGAGGGATCGCAACTCAGGATCGATACAAAGTCCAGTTGTTTAATAGGTTGTTTTTGTGAGAGGATTAAGATGATTGTTGGTGATTTCTCAAGTGTACCCCTATCTTTTTCTTGCTTCTTTGTTTTTCCCTCTAGGGGCATTTTTGTACTTTACTTTGGTTCCTATTTTATCAAAATCATGCTTTTGGTTGGAAGGATCGGGTCCACACAGTGAGTCTCTATAGGTCTATCATTGTTGGGGCTCACTGTGAGAAGGATAATGGATTATACATGTGGCTTTTCCAAGTTTCCTCATTGGTCAAATATTCTAAAATTTATAACTAATAATTTGTAGGTCAGAAAAATAAAATAAAATATGTTACGAGCTAAGAAAAATAGAACCTACAACATGGTGTGGTTTTGATAACCTAATTCTAAGATAATAAAAAGGCAATTTTTAGGGTTTGACTAATTAATATAAACCTAAGCCTAATTCTACATATATGCATAATAGGTGCTTTGCAGGCCTAGAATTGGATCTAGAAGTGACTTGGCTTGGTATAGACTCTGAAGTGAGGTATGATTGCATCCCACATTATTTTATATTGAGAAATTTCGAATTTCCTCTCTTTTAATGTATGTGTGCATCCCTGATTATTCTTTTTGAGCAATTCACCTACTTTTATCTTTCTCTCGGTCCTGTGGACATTAGCCTATACACAATGTCTTTTTCTTTTGAAATTATGCTTCATGTGAAGTACCCTACTTGTTACTGATCTTGTGATCATGAATATTCTTTTGGTCTTTTCATATGATTTTTTCATGTTGGAGATTTATATGATGACATATGATGTCTTTTTCCCACTTGTGAGGTGGATTCTTATGTTGTCCATTAGTATGATGGCAACTTTTGTATAATATGACCATACCTTTTTACTTGCCTCTACACTAAACATGATATGTGATTTAGTAGCACTAGAGTAGTGTAATTGCATTGGCTTTTGGGCAGTATACCCCTATTATTATTTGGATGGAGGTGGTAGTGCCCCATACCCGGGTTTCAAGTTTGTAAGGCTTGGCCCATGTTATATATTTGGGAGTTTGGTAGTGCATCATTCTCTATGAGGTTTCAAGTTTGTGAGGCTTGGCCTCCTTTGTATTTATATTTTTCTAGGGATACACTTATCTCACATGAATGCAGGTTGATGATGATGATTATGGGTTGTGTTCCCTAATCTCATGATATGTGCTTATGTGGAACAACTTTGTTGTTTATTAAATGGCAAGTATTCTTTGATATCATATGTTGTCAATTTATTCCTCTTGATGCCCGCTTGGGTAGTCCCTATCTATTCTATTGGAAGCCTTTTATATTTTTTGTCCTTTATTCCATATATTGCTCAATTTCCTTTTTAGTATGCACATACCAGCCTTTTCTGATGTTGTCTATTTTTCTCTTCTTGTTGGGGTACGCTTCCAACCCTAGGCAAAGGACAAGGAGGACATGGCATAAAGTTATGGATATAGGTTACGGAGCTAAAGCTTGGAGAAAAAGTTGTTATGGTTTAGATTTCCCTCTATCTGGATCCTTAAGTTGTATCATGTGAACCCTATGTGGGATATTAAGATGTACTTTTGTAATCTCTTTGAAAGTTGATAATAGTCATGATTTTTATTCCACCGCTATACATTGGTTGTTTTCATTTGCACTAAATAAGATTTGAAAATTTTACTCCCACACCAAGATACCTTATGGGTGTGTTTGGACTAGAGGTTCTATTCTTCAAATTTTAGTAGGGAGTGGATCCTCTCTGGGTCCTACTCCTGACAGTATGGTTTCAGAGCTCATGGTAGTCAAAATCTGACTATTTCAATTTTATCTCCCTAATTAGAATCCTTAACCTTACTAAGATACCTTTAGGTGAGATTCTCACCCTAGATTTGATATTTGGATATAGTAAGGTTTGATTTGAGGGTAATATTAGGTTAAGAATATGACAAGGTGGTAGGACAAGAAGATTCTTGTTATGTATAAATTTTGACTTGGTTTCGCATTGATTTTGAGCTCATCACAGTTTTGTATCGCATGATTTTTCAAAGAAAAAATATTTTCAATATACTACTATATGTACAAAAATTTTCTGGATTTCATCGAAGTTTTCCTAAACTAAGTCACAATGAAGTGATATAAGAAGTTTTGGTAGTAACCCTAGACCTAGTCCTAACCCTAGTTTTGACTTTGGAGTAGTGACTAGAATTAATATAAAGGAGTAGTTGGCCTACCATATGATTTTTTGTTGATGATGTAGGGTTGATAGGTTAGAGTCACAAGGACCTAAAACTCAACCCTAGATGGTGACTTTTAGTTGGATACATGAATAACATATCTCTAAAACTTTCACAACTAGAAGATGTGGGTATCCCTAAATGTTGATTAGCCTGACTTGTAGGCTGAACCTTTTTAAGGGTGGAGAGTAGTTGGTTGTTGATGTTTGGATCTATAGATTTTGAGGATGAAATCCTTTTAAGGGGTAGAGTGTTGTAACATACTGGATCTTGAACCCTACCCTACAAGTTTGACCTTTTTCTCTTAGCCAAATAAGTTTAGGGTTTAGATCTAGATGATGTTTAGTATAACCCTAATAAGAATGCACGTATAAATCATTCTAATGTTCTCACATTAGTCTTAGGCTAATAATGGACACATAAAATATGTCACATAAGGTAAAAATGAATTATATGAATTTCATGCAAATAATCACCCATAATTCTTTTGGTGATAATATTAAGTTATGGAATATGATGCAATAAGCAATATTAATAATAATGAAACAATGTGATAATAATGGCCAAAAATATTAATTGTGACATAACTCATTAAAAGAAATACCAAAAGTGGAATCTAAGTTAAGAATCATGTTCCTTGGGCCCCAATTGCCTTGGGAGTCAATTTTCACATTATTCACACAATAGTAACTAATTTAATTCAATTTGAAAAGAGAAGATCTATGTTTTCTCCAAAATATCAAATAAAATATTAAATTACTCCAAAAGAGGAATGTAATCTTACATTCATAATCTACATAATAAATATAGCATTTGGGTGAATTTTAATCCAATTTGGAAGATGTTTGGTTAAAATATGAAACTAGGAGAGAGAAAGTGTGTAGATCCATCAAAATATTAAATAAATATACAAACAACATCAATATGTAAAATTGATGGTAAATTCTTATCTAAGATACTTAATATGACTTGATTTGATTTAGTTAACACGTTAAAAGTGTTGACCTAAAGGTTATACATTACCTATATTTGATAATGACTTAACCATTCCATTCATATGTATCACACATGTGCGTCAAAGATTGTTTGCAGACATTAGGTACATGAAAAGGACCACATATACAAGCCCTAGAATGGGCCAAGTGCAAGCCAAATTGACTACAAGTGTGCATTTTAGGATTTCCATGTAAATCACCTTAGAACATAAATGTAATCACTTGTAATGATGAATATGCTTGTAACTTATAAGAGAACAATGTTTGGGACAAAATTCACCAAGTGCTAATCACTTTTATTGCAAATTAGAAAATCAATTACAGGCACTTGGTCGGTCGAGTTTCCCACCCTAAAACTCGACCGATCATCCTGAGTCAATTTTCTAAAGATTGCAATCGGTCGAGTTGTGCACTCACAGAACTCGACCGATTGGGTTAGTAGGCCCTTTCCAGTTGAAATGGTCAGTCGAGTTTCCTCAGAACAAACTCAACCGATCATTTGAACATCGGATTGTCTGCTACTTGATCGGTCGAGTTACACCCATTGATACTCGACCGAATGCACTGTACGAAATTTGTAGAAAAAATAATATGACCGTTGGTGAATTGTTTTGGGAAAAAATATAGCCGTTTTCTTGAAGGAAAAACGACCACTTTTGCACCCAAGTGTCCCACAACATAAAGGGCCACCCTCAACTATAAATAGAATCCCTTGGACTTCATTCCAAGCTACTCTTCCATTGCAAACTTGGTTCTAGCTTAGTTGAGAGTGTTCCAAGCCCTTGAGCCCCTTTCTCTCTCTACCTTCAAGACAATTTCATGAGAGTGAGTTAGGTCCCTGTGTATTAGAGCTATCCTTTGTGTTATGTAAAGCTCTCCTTTCTTTCTTCCTACCTCCAAATCAAATTGAAGATTGATTGAAGCTACTTCTCCGAGTGAAAGAGGAGTTGCTATTGTTCTTCTCCGAGTGAAGGGGAAGATGTGTTGATGATCTTCAAGAGTGAAGATTGATCGTTGCTCCAGCTCCCTTGGTGAAGGGAAAACATGGGCAAGCTCTCCAAGTGAAGGAGAGGTGTAAGGCAAGCTCAAGTAAGATAGGTAAATGCTGCAAGGCTGAAGACAAAGGTGAGATTGGGTCAGTCCTTTGAAGAAGGCTGAAGAATCTTGCTTTGTGGGTAAGCCCTTGGATAGGTAGAAGATCTTAGCTTGAGTAATTAAGCCCTTGGTTGTGTGGTTTGTGTATCTTGTAATCTTATCATAATATATAAGAGGACCAAGTTGCAAATCTTAGAGTCTAACCAACTCTAGGTAGTGGACTGACATCGATCCTAAGTTTAGGACGTGGAACCACTCTAAACCACATGTCCAAGTGCATGATATTCATTATCTCTTATCCTTGCTTTGTATGCTAGAATAGGATATCAAATTGCTGCTTGCATTAATTTTTGCACTACACTACTACAGAAACAGCCTTTGGCGTCGGTTGTTTAACCCCCTTTGGCGTCGGTTTCTGAGCGACGCCTATGTGGGCGCCGCTAAAGGTCGAACACTTCGGCGTCGGTTTTTTAACCGACGCCTATTTAACATATAGGCATCGGTCTTTTAGTAGATAACCGACGCCAAAAGGGTTTGCGCCACAGAAAATGGCGTTATCTAGGACACATTCTGCGTCGGTTATCTACTAAAAGACCGACGCCTATATGGACTATAGCGTCGGTGTTTACTTGGTAACCGACGCAGAAAGAGTCCTAGATGACGTTGTTTTGTGTGGCGCGAACCCTTTTGGCGTCGGTTTTCTATAAAAAACCGACGCCATACTTCAAGACGACACGACCGTGCTTCCCTGCACGGTCATGTTTTTTACTATAGGTGTTGGTTTTATATGAATAACCGACGCCTTTTCCACCACGGCCGTGCTTTCCTGCACGGTCGGGTTGTTTGTACTATTAGGCATCAGTTTTTATCCAATAACCGACGTTGTAGGTCTTTGCTGACGGTTTTCTGTAAATAACCGACGCCTATATCTATTTTTTTTTCATATCAGTTTGCAGGTCTGCTGTGGCTGGTCAGCAGGATGAGAACCTGTAGTTTAGTTTTCTGAACTGCAAGTTTACGACATCCGTTGATATCAGCCTACAAACAGGCCACAAACCTGCAAAAGTCCCAAGGAAAATTTCACACAAGTAGATACATTCAGACATCAATTCAATTCTCACATTCACACATATAGAAACATTCAAATACATGTATTAACATTCAGAAATATTCATTTACAAAGTATCATTCATTATCGCTATCAACATCCCAATTATATCTTACAGTTGCCACTGCTTGTATGGCTTTTGCCCATTCTTCTCTTATTTCATTTAATGCTTCCATCGTATATGGACATGTATATTTTTTAAGTGTATACCTATAGTGTTATCAGTTTTAAACACCTGCAAAGAGAATGATGTATATATATAAGTAATAATATAAAAATAAGATTGATATATTTCATACTAACTAATGAGACTATATATAATACCTCATGTATGGTATCGATGTCCAATGCGGCATGTTTGATAATCATCACATAAATCGCATCACATAGTATGTGCATGCCCAACCATTGTCTTGTGTAGCGCACTATAAATTGAAACATACAAAATAATACAACTAAGCACAATTCACATCAATAATATATACATTGGAGTCGGGAACTTACTTGTACGTTCTGCCAATTTATTGGCTGGTTCTTTTTCTTTGGGATCGTTCCTCCAGCCTTTTTGAATACATCTAAACCCCTACATGTTAATATAACACAGTAAATTACATAAGTAAATAGTAATGTAATAACAGATGTTAACAGATACAAAAATGAAATATTTCTCACCAGAATAATGGCATTCTCATTACGTGTCCAATTTTAGTGTTTAATATACTTCCCGTGGGATCTAGATAATAAACAGTGAACGTCCCGGGGACAATAACTAGTAACTCCCAATATTTACCGCTAGAGGTAAAAAGTTAACAATTAATAACTCAAAATGCACAATAAAAATGGAATTTTCTTAAGTCCAAATTATAAATAAAGTAAACTTACTTGACATTGAATGGAGCTATTATTATCGTCTGCTTCTGCTGACCAAAAATTGTAAAAGCATCTATACAGTATTGTTGAACATTATCAGGGTCTTTAGCTACCATACTAATCAATGATGGAATCAAAAATCCCACATGATCAAATGCAAATTGTTTGCAATGATCTTCGACTAAGTAGCTTCAAAACATGTATTACGTATGCATTAATATATAAGAAACCAGATCACCAGATCTTACACAAGGTATATGGATGTATAAACAAGATCTCACCTTATCCATGTCTCTATCATTGATATATTCAGCCAATCATACATAAACAACTCAAAAATATCTTGTATAAATAAAGAGCTGTCGTATGATTGACCTGCATAATCTGCATCTAAAGAAACAATTATCGGGCAATGTATATTATGTGCCCGTAGCCAACATGCCATTCCCCTACAAGCAGGACCTAACGGGTATGTTAGGTCAGTTGGAACCCAAGTTGGTAATGCGGGAAGTGGAGGTGGAGGCCTAGGTGCTCCTGGTGTCTTCTTTTTAACCTGTATATATAGTTTCAGATCAGTTGACATCATATATACACATTAACAGTCTAAATTAATGTAAATTTATCTTACAATTTCAGTAGTGTAGACGACATCTGCTTTGGGCCACAATATGACTCCGCCTTCTGCCTCAGCAAGTGTATCAATATCCGGGTGGGGATATGGCAATGTAGCTTCCCTCCAATCGGGTAACACACGTAATGGGCCCACACGAACGTAGCTCTGTGGCATTGGAGTCCCGTGAAACCTTTCCCCAGGAAGGGACGGGTAAGCCTGCACCTCTGCAACAATATAGTCTTGTATTCTTAAGCGGCATGGCTTCAATGCCTACAAATTTACGTAAAGAATGTTATACATATATACATATCATCTTGAAAACATATCATCTTGAAAAGACTAGCTACAATGTCATAAACAATACTTACAACATACGTGTTAGGCGATGGGTCTCCAAGATTACTCGCAGTCTGTGCATCAGGAGAAGAGTGGGTCGCCATAGGCTGATTGGAAGCCTGAGATGCCTGCCACCACAACAATTCTTCCTTGACCTTCTCAGCAACTACATCGTTGACCTTCTTAGCAACTATATCCTCGACTCTCTTATTCTCCTATACATGGATAAAAGAAACATTAGCTTCTTATTATTGAATTTCCTTTTACAGTAACATTCTAAAAAAAGAATAGGTTACCTCTTCTTGAGAAAGTCCCGCTCTGGGTTTGCGCTGGGATGGCCCAAAGAATGCTTTGATGCCCACACCAGCGCCTGCACCCCTAACACGTCCAGGATGCTCTGGGTTACCCAGAGCAACTGTCAATTCATCCCTTGTGCCCTGAGGGATGAACGTGCCTTATTTCCTCTGCTCGTGCAACTCCCGCTAATCACCATCAACAGAAATTGGTAAGTTAACACCACAAATAATCAATATTCAAACGATTACTCTAAGAGTTGTATTTTACCATTTTCGCAGTCGCCTCAGCAGTTACGGGCTTCTTTATTTCACCCTTCTTGTTTTGCCTCCTAGCTATCCAGATATCATGGCGAGGCATGGGTGTGGCAGACTCCTGAGCAGGAGCAGACTCCTGAGTAGGAGCAGACTCCTGAGTAGCCGCAGACTCCGCATGTAGTCTTTGGCGAACGCTTGCATAGCCTTTTGGACCCATAGTGTGGTCATGCACATTCAGTGCACGCCTTGCTTTTTGTACGTCACTGAGGGCCTAGTTAGTATGCACATTAATGATTTGGTTAGTATCACTAAATGTTAATTTTGAATAGGTGAATACAATGTATATTAATTAAATTGGGAGTGACACCTAATACCTTGAATTCTTCAGATTTTCTTGAAGCAACAAAATTGTCCCAATCTTCTTTGTCCAAGAAGTTCCATTGTTCAAGGGCTGACTTCTTTTTCTTATCACCCTCTTTTATGTATTCTCTATTCAAATTTGTCCTATAATTCCTAAGCATCTTTCCAACGTGTTGCATCACACTTTTACGATGCAACTTCTCATCCAATGCAAACAGATTCTGTAAAATAGAAATGTTATTAACTAGTATCCAAAATAGAATTGCAAATAATAGAATTTATAATCTACAAAATATAATTGCAAATAATAATAACTCACACATAAATCCTTCCATATCAAGTCTTTTTTCCCCTGAGGAACTTTATGCCAATTATCATACTTAACACCACAATGGCTCCGAGTGGTACACCCAAGATAGTTTACAAAATTATTGCGGTTCACTCCAATTGCATTTCCTCCATTATCAAACTCCACAACCAATTTGGATCCACTGCCACTAAGTGCTATTAACTTCTTCAACAGAGTGATGCCCCTTTTCTTATTAAGTGTTTGGTGCTGCGCATCAAGTTGCTCCAGTGCTTCAGTGGGTACATGTGCATCATCAACCTAAAATTTGACAAAAATAAACACACTGAATTAGCCCAATATAGAAATATAAGATATATGACATAACTAGAAGATAATGAATTTTATAGAAATACAAGATATGTTTTTAGAACTTACATTGGTATCCTCGCCATGCTCGTCATGGACAGCATGCTCATCATGGACTTCATGCTCATCATGGTCAGCCATCTGAAAATGTCATTAAAAAGGCAAACATTTAGCATTTGTATTAACTAGAAAAAGGCAAACATTTAGCATTTGTATTAACTAGAAAAAGGCAAACATTTAGCATTTGTATAAACATACATGTCTCTAAAATTGTGATCTTTTATCAATTAACAATCCTTCATTGTGATCTCCGCGCACATATAAGTCATCATTAGCTTCAATATTTTGTGGAGTTGGCAACCCAACTGAGAATGGACTGGAGTCATCATACTTATCGTAGTACTCTTCTTCATCTATAGGATCTTCAATGAACTGTCTTTTACCATGAAGAACAACCGACCATTTATCATTTGTAGGATCATCGATATAGAATATTTGTTTCGCCTGTGATGCCAATATGAATGGTTCACCCTTCTCGCCAATCTTTTCAAAGTTCACCAAAGTGAAACCCAATTCATCCACTATAACTCCTTTGGTGTTATCAACCCAATTACATTTAAAGAGCGGAATTTTGAAATCTATGTAGTCAAACTCCCAAATGTCTTCAATGACACCATAATATGACATTTTAGCTTCACGTGGACTCTTATCCTTTGCACTTGCAAAGTACATAGTCGACGCTTGAAGAGTGACCCCACTATTTTGGACGACACTCTTATCATCTTGGCGCTTTGTGTAATATGTGAATCCATTAATGTCAAACCCTTCATAAGACATAACATTCGGTTTTGGTTTAAAGGCGAGGCATTTGATAGTTTCTGTAATATCATTTGGTGTTTGAGATAGTTGACGTAAGACTTTATCTTCAAACCACTTAGTAAAAGTCTTATTATGCTCTCTAGCAAGCCACATTGAACTTTCTCGAGGATGTTGTCTCTTTATGAAATTGGTATGTTCCTCGATATAAACACTCACTTCGTCCATATTGTGTAAAATATACAAGTGAGCTTGTTCCAACTGCTCACGGCTGATTACTTTCACCCGTGATCCCAAAATTCCTTTGCCCTCCTCAATATTCTTGTCATTATCAGGAGTGTCATTACCACTAAGAAAGTCATTGCAAAAATCCATAACCTCTCTCACCACATAACCTTTAATAATACTCCCTTCAGGCCGATAACGGTTTCGAACATCACCTTTAAAAACGCTCATGTATCGTTCAAAGGGATACATCCAATGCAAGAAAACTGGTCCCAACATTTTCACTTCCCTAGTCAAGTGGACAACAAGATGTACCATGATATCAAAGAATGAAGGAGGGAAATACATCTCAAGCTGACATAGGGTAACAACCACTTCTCTTTGCAAATTATCGAGAGTATCAGGGTCAATAACTTTGCTGCATAGACTGTTGAAAAAGAAACAAAGTCTGGTAATTGCAAACCTTACATGCTTCGGCAATATAGATCGAATTGCCACGGGCAATATTTGTTGCATTAGAGTGTGACAATCATGAGATTTAAGACCTATCAACTTCAGATCTTTCATTGATACCAATCTATGGAGGTTGGATGAGTAACCATGTGGCACCTTAACATTTACCAAGCATTCACAAAAAGTTTTCTTCTCCTTTCTAGACAACGTGTAACAAGCGGGAGGTAAGTATGTTCTTTTATTACCCATTTCACGTAATTCTGTTAATTCTAACCTTATTCCCATTTCACATAGGTCCAGTCTAGATTTTATCCCATCTTTAGTCTTACCTGGTATATTTAACAGAGTACCAATGATGCTATCACAAACATTTTTCTCAACGTGCATTACATCGATACAATGCATGACTGTCAAAGAACTCCAATAAGGAAGATCCCAAAATATTGACTTCTTCTTGAATGAAGAATTGTCACTCTGTGTGGCCATACTACATTGTGATTTCTTACCAAATTCATTGACAATGGCTTTTACTCTTGCATAAACAACATCCCCTGGTATAGGTTTAGGTGCACTCCGTTCATCATTCCATCCATTGAATGCTTTGCGCTTCCTACGATATGGATGGAATTTTGAAAGAAACCTTCGATGACCAAGATATACAGTCTTTCCTCCATGTTTTAGTCTTATTGAATCAGTGTTTTCTTCACATATAGGACACGCTTTAGCTCCTTTGACACTATATCCAGACAAATTCCCATATGCTGGAAAGTCATTAACAGTGCAAAACAACATAGCGTGCAAACGAAATGTCTCTCTTGCTGAAGCATCATAGGTCATCACACCTTCAGCCCAAAGTTTCTTTAAGTCATCAATCAAAGGTTCAAGATAAACATCGATATCATTTCCGGGTTGTTTAGGGCCCGATATCAACAACGACAACATAACGTACTTATTTTTCATACACATCCAGGGAGGAAGATTGTATATAACAAGCATGACTGGCCAAGTGCTATGTTGGCTGCTCAATGTCCCGTACGGATTCATCCCATCTGTACAAAGCCCAAGTCTTAGATTCCTATCTTCTTCACCAAATTTGGGGTACAATAGATCAATCTTCTTCCACTGTGGGGAATCAGACGCATGTCGTAGGATCCCATCATTATTTTTCTTAACATCTGCATGCCACCTCAAATTCTTCGCATCTTTCGGATTTGCAAACAAGCGTTGAAATCGTGATATTATAGGTAGATACCACAACACCTTGGCAGGAGAACCAGTTTTGGACTCCCCCGAAGTCATCAATTTATACCTTGACGCACCACATTTTGGACAATATTTCAAAACTACATAGTCCTTTTGAAATTATACACAATCATTCGGGCATGCGTGTATCTTCTTGGCCTCCATTCCCATTGGGCACAACATTTTCTTTACCTGGTATGTTGAGATTGGCAGCTCGTTTCCTTCAGGAAGCATTTCTTTCAACAAAGTCAACAATGAAGTGAAGCTTTTGTCGCTCCATCTATTGTTTGCTTTCAACTTATACAATCTCAACACAGCGCTAAGCTTCATAAACTTAGCACAACCTGTGTATAACGGTATCTAAGCATCATGCACAATGTTTCTAAAGATAGGAGGTGGATCGGTGTGCTCTACCCTACAACTATCCAACATCGCATCAATGATGTCTGCTGGAACTGGTTCGTTCACATTTACGTCATCGGAGGCAATTTCTTCTTCCATCCAAGCACTGCTATCGACATCTACTGGTTTCGATTTTGAAATCTCTCCATGCCAGTGCCATTCGGTATAGCCTTGTACAATCCCGTTGCACATGACATGACTTTTGATTTCCTCACCAGTGTTGACTTTCAAGTTGTTACCGCAGTGCCTACATGGACAGTAGAACCTATCTGTAGGTTTTTTCCTATGTTCCTTGGAAAATCTAATAAACTGATCAAGACCAGATATAAACTCTGGGGTGCAACGATTACGAATGGACATCCATGATCTATCCATTCTATGATCAGAGAAAACAAGTATATATTAGGAAACAAGTATATATTGGGAAAAGATTAGGGTATACACTTACATCCTAAGTGTATAATGTGATGTCATTCTTATATATAATAAATGTGTATCACCTATCCCATCCTTGAACACATAATCTCACTAGTAAGTGTATAATGTGTATTGGGTTTTCAAGAAAATTTCGGCAGCATTTCCCCGCTGTTCTCTAAGTACATATGTACTTAGAGAACAAACGGGGAAATGCTGCCGAAATTTTCTCGAAAACCCAACACACATTATACACTTACATCCTAAGTGAGATTAGGTGTTCAAGAACAGTCCCAAACCGGGGACTATCCAAGATTTACTCCTAATGAGTCAATCTTGGATGGGTTTCTAGGCCAACAAACACATTTGATGTCATTCTTATATATAATAAATGTGTACCACCTATCCCATCCTTGAACACCTAATCTCACTAGTAAGTGTATAATGTGTATTGGGTTTTCAAGAAAATTTCGGCGGCATTTCCCCGCTGTTCTCTAAGTACATATGTACTTAGAGAACAAATGGGGAAATGCTGCCAAAATTTTCTCGAAAACCCAATACACATTATACACTTACATCCTAAGTGAGATTAGGTGTTCAAGAACAGTCCCAAACCGGGGACTATCCAAGATTTACTCCTAATGAGTCAATCTTGGACGGCTTTCTAGGCCAACAAACACATTTGATGTCATTCTTATATATAATAAATGTGTACCACCTATCCCATCCTTGAACACCTAATCTCACTAGTAAGTGTATAATGTGTATTGGGTTTTCGAGAAAATTTCGGCAGCATTTCCCTGTTGTTCTCTAAGTACATATGTACTTAGAGAACAAACGGGGAAATGCTACTGAAATTTTCTCAAAAACCCAATACACATTATACACTTACATCCTAAGTGAGATTAGGTATTCAAGAATAGTCCCAAACCGGGGACTATCCAAGATTTACTCCTAATGAGTCAATCTTGGACGGGTTTCTAGGCCAACAAACACAATAATAGATATGTACATGTTAGGGTTTCATCACAATTGATGTTAGGGTTTCATCAAATCAAATTAGGATGCTAGAATGGATTTAAATCAAATTAGGGTTTAAATCAAATCAAACACGGCCGTGGTAGGCCATTCTTATCAGTTCTCAGTGAAAGAAGTGGTGAAACCAAGATTTAGATGCAATATTAGGCGAGCAACAACAACTGAGCTCGCAGCAGTGGTGGCGGTGACCGGCGAGCTCCAGGCGGCAGGGCAGGCAGGTGCAGCGGTGGCCGGCGAGCTCCAGGCGGTAGGGCAGATAGACCAAGGAGCAGCGGCGTCGGCGGCAAGGAGCAGTGGCGTCGGCGGGCGGCGGCAAGGAGGAAGGCGGCACAGCGGCGAGCTCCAGGCAGTAGGGAAGGCAGACCAAGGAGCAGCAGTGGATGCGGAGAAGGGGCGCAGCGGAGAAGGGGGTGCGGAGAAGGGGAAGAAGGCAGCAACAGTGGTGGTGGAGAAGGGGGTGTGCCGGTGGCGCGGCGGCGCTGTCGTGGAGGAAGAAGAGCTTTCGTGGAGGAGAAATTGGCGGCGTGGTCGGGCGACAACAGAGAAGAAAAGGGAAATCGGCTCGCAATGAAACAGAAGAAAGGGGAAGAGTCGGGCGATCGCGGGATATTAAGTTCCAAAATAACGTCGGTTGTTTCAAACAACCAATGCCTAAACCTCTTTAGCGTCGGTTGTTTGAACCAACCGACGTCCAATTGGACGATATTTTCACGAAATTGTTTGGCGGGAACCACTTTCAACGTCGGTTATAAAAGGTTAAACGACGCTGAAAGTGACACTTTTCGCGCAAATTTTCATCGCGCATAGGCGTCGGTTTCTATTTACATAACCGACGATGAAAGTGACACTATTTTTTTTGCTCGAAAATTGGATTTCGCGGGCGACTTTAGGCGTCAGTTTGTTATTAACAACCGACGCTGTATTCAAAGCGGTACCCGTGTCTGGCTGGTCTTCGAATATAGACGTCGGTTTGCCTAAATAACCGACGTCTAATAGTGTAGGTGTCAGTTTTCCTAAAGAACCGACGCCCAGAAAAGCGACACGGAATGTTGTTTCTGTAGTAGTGCTACAATTAAATTGGTGGTCTAATCGATTTTGTGAAGTGTGTGTAGCTCTATTCACCCCCCCTCTAGAGCCCATTGATCCAACAAGTTGTATCAGAGCAGGTCTTGTCCAAGCTACTTCAACAAGTAGGAGAAGATGGGCGGTTTGGCTCTTGGGTCACTCAACCTTGAAGGAAGCCTCTACATGAGACCCTCGGTCTTCGACGGCACAAACTTCTTATATTGGAAGAGGAGAATGTAATTCTATCTCCAAAGGGTGAGTTTCGAAATGTGGAAGATTGTCCATCTCAAGTATGAAGATCCAAAAGGGGACATCACCACATGGACGGAAGAGGAGATGAAGCGTGCTCAACTCAATGCCAAAGCCGTGAGCATCATCTACGCCGCCCTTTCACCATCGGAGTTCAACCGCATCTCTTCGTGGGACACGGCACATGAGATATGGCACAAGTTGTGTGTCACCTATGAAGGGACCGAGCAAGTCAAGGAGGCCAAGGTCTACATGCTTGGTGGTCTTCTTGAGAACTTCAAGATGGGGAAGAATGAGAGAGTAGAGGATATGTACACAAGGTTAAATGTCATCTTGAACAGCCTTGCAACCCTTGGGAGTGTCATGAATAGAGGTACAATCAATGCTAAAATCTTGAGATCTCTACCCAAGATATGGGAGCCAAAGGTCACTTCAATTGAAGAAGTTTACAAGCTAAGTGAGTTGTCAACTGAGGAGCTGGTTGGTAACCTCCAAGCACATGAACCTAGGCTCGACAAGCAAGAGGAAGAGGAGAAAAGAGAAGAGAAGGAATCAAAGAAGATAAAGGACATAGCCTTCAAAGCTCAAATTGAAGAAATGGTCCGACAACAACAACTTGCCATGAAGTCTCTCTGCCCTTCCTCAAGTGAAGATGAAGGTGTCAATGATCATGAAGCCAACTACTCAAAAGGGAAACACTTCAAGAGCAAGCCCTCCTCCTCAACTCCTAGGTGCTACGAGTGTGGTAAAAAAGGCCACTACAAGAGTGACTGCCCAAAGGCCAAGAAGAGCCATCATAACAGCAGCCACAAGAAGGATGACAAGTACAAAAGAGAAGCAAAGTACAAGAAGAAAGATAAGAAGTAGAGAAGATCCAAAGATGCAGCTCATGCGGCAAGGGAGGAGTCTTCTTCAAGCTCCTCAAGCTCCAAAGATGGAGAATGCCATCTTGCCCTCATGGCCTCAACTAGTGAAGATGTAATTGAGGTTCAAAAGAAATGGATTGTTGATAGTGGCTGCTCTAAGCATATGACTGGAGAAATCAACCATTTCAACAAATTTGTGAAAAAGAAAGGAGGATCGGTAACCTTCGGGGACAACAAGAAGGGTAAGGTTATAGGTGAGGGTGATGTAGGCAATGAATTATGTATTAAAAATGTATTGCTTGTTGATGGCCTATATTATAATCTAATTAGTGTTAGCCAATTATGTGATAATGGTTATCTTGTGCTATTTACTTCTTTAGAATGCTTGCTTCTAGATTCCTTGTCCTACAATGTTATATATAAGGAAACTAGAAATGGTAATCTCTATGTTATTGTTCTCGATGCTCTTAAGCCCATACTAAATAGATGCTTAGTTGTGGATAAAAATGATCTTTCTCTTTGGCATCGTCGTTTGGGTCATGTGAATTTGCATCAAATGAAGAAATTGAACAAAAATGACTTGGTTCGAGGACTTCCTAAATTGGATTTTGATAAGGAAGAGGAATGCCAACCTTGCACACAAGGGAAACAAACCAAATCCTCCTTCAAATCCAAAGGAGTCATGAGTACCAAGAGAGTTCTTGAGCTTCTTCATATTGATCTATTCGGACCAATGATAATACAAACGCTTCGTGGCTCCAAGTATTGTCTTGTTATTGTCGATGATTTCTCTAGATATACTTGGACTTTCTTTCTCGTTTCTAAAAGCGATACACTTGATGTTTTATCGAGCTTTTGTAAACGAGTTGAAAACGAAGCTTCTTGCCATGTTGTTTCTATCCGTAGTGATCATGGGGGAGAGTTTGAAAATGATCTTTTTGAATGTTTTTGTGAAAAATTGGGTTATTCGCATAATTTCTCTTCTCCTCGCACACCTCAACAAATGGAGTTGTTGAGAGGAAGAATAGGTCGCTACAAGAGATGGCTAGGACCATGCTTCTTGAGTTTGACACTCCTAAGAAATTTTGGGCTGAAGCCGTTAGCACGTCATGTTTTGTGCAAAACTGAGTTTTCACACATCCGACTTTCAAGAAAACCCCCTATGAACTATGGCGTGGTAGGAAGCCATCTATTGATTTCTTTCATGTTTTTGGATGTCCTTGTTTTGTTTTAAACACTAAGGATTCTCTCGACAAGTTTTATCTGAAATCATATAAGGCTTTCTTCCTAGGCTATAGCACTACTAGCAGGGCATATAGAGTATTTAACATTGAATTGTCTAAAATTGAAGAATCTATAAAGATGTTAAATTTATTGAAACTAACCCTGTTTTTGGCAAGCATATTGGTGATGATGATGTTGCAGATGAAATAATTCCTATCTTAAAGATCTCAACATCAAAGACAAAGGCAAGCAGGTTGCAGAAGAAGAAAAAGAAGAAAAAAAGAAGGATCCCACTCCCCGCTTTGCAAAGAATCACCCCAAGGAGTTGATCATTGGCAATCCGTTTGAGAGAGTGAGGACACGAGCTGCACACAAAAAAGAACAAGAAGATAGTGCCTTCATCTCCCAACTAGAGCCAAAGAACATCGAAGAGGCCCTTGGTGATGATGAGTGGATCCTTGCCATGCAAGAAGAGCTTGAGCAATTTGAGAAGAATCGTGTGTGGACTCTAGTGCCAAGACCAAGTGATAGAAAGATCATTGGCACCAAATGGGTCTACCGCAACAAGCTAGATGAGCAAGGAAATGTGGTAAAGAACAAAGCAAGGTTAGTAGCACAAGGTTACAACCAACAGGAAGGTATTGATTTTGATGAAACTTATGCTCCTGTTGCTAGATTAGAATCTATCCGTATGCTACTTGCCTTTGCTAGTTATAAAAAATTCTTGCTTTATCAAATGGATGTTAAAAGTGCGTTTTTGAATGGTACAATCGAGGAGGAAGTATTTGTTGCTCAACCTCTGGGCTTTGAAAATGACAATTTACCCAATCATGTTTATTTTTTGCAAAAAGCTCTCTATGGACTCAAACAAGCACCTCGAGCTTGGTATGAGAAATTAAAGAACTTTTTGTTAGATAATGGATATGTCATGGGCAAAGTTGATTCTACCTTATTTCTAAAACACACTTCTAACCATTTTCTTATCATCTAAATATATGTTGATGATATCATTTTTGGCGGGACTGATCTTGATCTTTGCAAGGAGTTTAATTCTCTTATGCAGAGTGAATTTGAAATGAGCATGATGGGTGAGTTGACCTTCTTCCTCGGCTTTCAAATCAAGCAAACAAAGGAAGGAAACTTCATCAACCAAGGCAAATACACAACTGAACTACTCAAGCACTTTGGGATGGAGAACATGAAGCCGATGGATACACCCATGTCAAACACCACCAAACTTGACAAAGATGAAGAAGGTGAAAAGGTAGATGAGAAGCTCTATAGAGGTATGATAGGAAGTTTACTTTATTTAACTACCTCTAGACCTGACATTATGTTTAGTGTTGGCTTGTGCGCTCGCTCTCAATCTTGCCCTAAGAAGTCGCATCTCACTGTTGTTAAGAGAATTTTGAGGTACTTAGCCAAAATCAAAATTTTGGTCTATGGTATCCTAAATCAAGGGATTTTACTCTTACGACATATAGTGATGCGGATTATGCAGGGTGTTTGATTGATAGAAAGTGCACAAGTGGCACTTGCTTCCTTCTAGGACCATGCTTAGTGTCTTGGTTCTCCAAGAAACAAAGCACAGTGGCATTATCAACTACTGAAGTTGAATACATCGCAGTCGGGAGTTGTTGTGCACAGGTCCTATGGATGAAGCAAATGCTCCAAGACTTTAACATATTTTTTGATGCTTCTCCTGTCTATTGTGACAATACTAGTGCAATTAACCTCTCTTATAATCCAATATTGCATAGTAGAGCTAAGCATATAGAGGTTCGCCATCATTTTCTTCGTGACCACATTGCCAAGAAAGATATCTATATCACACATGTGGACACGGAAAATCAGTTGGCGGACATTTTTACAAAGCCTCTAGCTAGAGATCAATTTAATTTTATTCGATCTAAACTGCTCATTATTGATTTAAATGATATTGCTATGTGATCTAGCTAGTCGTCTCTATCATAAATGCTTTCTCATGTCATTCTTCACCTTATGTTGCCTTTACATGCTTGCTTGTGCTTATTTTGCCAATCAATATGCTTAGTTTTTGCTTGTTTATGGGTTTTTATCGAATTTTGCTTTTTATCGCTAAATAGTGCCCAATGATGAGAAAAATGTGCATAGGTATGTTATTTATACATAAGAGAAGGGAAAATAAAATTTAATAGGCATGTATGTGGCTAGAATCTAAGATTTAGACTGCTAGGTCAGGTTGACCTTCGGTCGAGTTTCACCCCAGAATACTCGACCGATCAGGAGCCGAGAGCTGTTCTTCAGTGGACCATTCAGTCGAGTTGTACACCCTCAGAACTTGACCGATCGACGGGCTGCGCCAACTTAAAAGTTAGGATCGGCCGACTATTTTCCCTTGTAACTAGAAAATAGTCGACCGATTCCTCATCTCCTGGTCCGTGCTCTCCTCCCTAGCCCTAAACCTTCCCCGTTCCTAACCCTAGGGTGCCTTAGCTGCTTTCTACTGGCCTCCTCGGGCGTCAGTTGTGTGTTCTCGTTGGCTTTTGAGGTTTGTTTTGCTTGTGTGTGTGATTTCTCCTCTTTCTTTTGCTTCCATGGCCTTCCACAGGAGAAAACGTTCCACCCCTAGCAATGCTCCAGCCTCTTCCTCGACCCAACGGTTGATTCCTTTTGATAACACTACGTTTGTATCTCTTGAGGCGGTAAATAGGTATAAGGATCTTCTTCCTCGATCTCCTTTTCCTTTTCGCCCCTTATTTGGTGCAACCCTTTTTCAAGACTATATCAACTCCATCGTGAAGCTTCTTGCCAAACACAACCTTTCCGCCCTAGCAATCGAAAGTGACTGCTTCAATAATCAGTTATCTAGTACAAAAGCAGTTCACAAGTTCTATGCTAATCTGTGTTGGAACTATGATTCGATCGTTCCCCCGCCAAATACCGAAGTAGTCCTAACATCGATGATCGCTGGTCGTCGGTTTCAAATCTCCGAGGAGAACTTCAATCTCTATCTTGCCGGAGACAAAGAAACCACTACTTGGCGCCGGGGCTATGACGAGTATTTTGATCTTTTAGACCCGGAAGGTTTTTACAAACATCATGAATTGACTTTACCAGATATTCATCGGTTTTTGAAGAAACCTAACGTGGCCTATAAGAAGCGGTCCACCCTACCCTCCTCCTCCCTTGACCTCCAGAGGCACATCTTAGCCCTTGTGCTTAACTACAATATCCATCCGAAGCGTAATCAAACGGACATTGCGGAAAACACAACGGTTTTGATGTATTGTTTGTTGAACAATATAGATGTCAAGTGGGCTCGTTACATTCTACATCATATAACCTGCTTTGACAAAGGCAAGAACACCAAGGGCACCCACCCTCCCTACCCAGCCTTGATCTGTGGTCTCTTCCAGTTCGCCACTGAAAAATCACTCTTTTCTGACTTCCATTATCTGGTTGCTCGAAAGGGAGTGTGCATTAGTGAAACCACTCTTCTGAAGGTTGTACATGTTCCTTCCCCTGCCCTTGGTGCCGTATGACTCTTCCTATTACTCCTCCTCTGCTTCTGGTGCCCCTCCCACCTCCACCCAGGCTCCACCCCCTCAACCCCATCCCCGCCCTAGCCGTGCATCGTTCAGAGCATCCAATGAAACCCTTCTTGGATACATGATGCATGAACAGGCATACAATCGCCAGGTCCAGGAGCACCTCCATCAGGATTTGTGTTTGATCATGTCCACCATGAACCTGTCCGGCTCCTCACCCTACCCAGTCTACCAGCCATATCCGGGTAGTGCTTATGCCTCCTATGCATATGAGCATTACTTCCCTGCTCCACCACCGTTTGCTGCCGAGCCTTCCGCTGCTGCTCCACCTCAGTATCCCTCTGGTAGCTCCACTCCTGCTTTTCTACCGCTACTTGCTGGCCCCCTGGCCACTCTGCTCGCATCCTTGGGGGACACTGCTCCGTCCTTCCCGCAGGCCAAGGAGCTTCTAGATCTTGGCATGTCGTGGGTTGAGCAGAATGCCCGCTAGCTCGGTCACTCTTTTGGTCCTGCTGACGAGGAGATGCCCGACCAGGCTGAGGATGTCAATGAGTATGCCGACGAGGATGTTGATGCTGCTGATGGTGATGGTTCTTCTGACGAGGATGGCGATGCTGGTGCTGGTTCTGCTGCTGGCACAACTGCCCTGCCTTCGGATGGCGATGAGGACTACAACCTTGATGAGGACGCTGAGGACCTTGTTGACATAGATAGCTTAGATGTCTAGGAGGTTGTCTTAACTTATAGTCTAGCATGTCTATCATATATATCTTTCTAGACTCTTTTGTATAAGCAACATCCTGGCACATTATTTTGAGTTGTACTATTTTCTTATCTTCTGTTTTCTCATTTTTATGGTTGTAGTTGCTGCTTATGAGAACATATGTCTAAGTTGGATTATCATTGCTATACTCTTTGGCTTTTTTAATCTGTGTTATCTTATGCTTGGTGTTTGTTGAGCTATATTTTGATTCTGACTTGGATTGTATGATCTCCTCTGTGGTTGTATGTTATATGCCTTTACAATGTTGTCTATTATATTTGCATATCTGTGTGGTTGAGTTTTGGAGAAGACCTAGTTTTTGCTCTTCTACCCCCCTACCTTTTTGATAATGTCAAAAGGGGGAGAAATACCTCATGGTTTGAGACTCAATCGTATTGCTTCTTGTGATTATACTATTACTTTCTTGCCTAAGTGATCCTTTTCTTGTTAATCTGCTGATTGATCATATGACATGCAAAGGATTACATATTACACGGATATTGGTTTTGCTATGTATAGAAAACCTAACATGCAGGTGAGAGGGAGAATAGTTTGAGGGGGAGCAATTCAAATTGTTCTTATCATGAATTCCCCTAATTCACAAGGCAAAGGTATAACTTTCTTATCTTTTTCAATATGTTTGAGGAATGGTTTGTCATTGTCAAAAAGGGGGAGAATGTTGACCTAGAGGTTATACATTACCTATATTTTGATAATGACTTAACCATTCCATTTATATGTATCTAACATGTGCGTTAAAGATTGTTTGCAGACATTAGGTACATGAAAAGGATCACATATACAAGCCCTAGAATGAGCCAAGTGCAAGCCAAATTGACTACAAGTGTGCATTTTAGGATTTCCATGTAAATCACCTTAGAACATAAATGTAATCACTTGTAATGATGAATATGCTTGTAACTTAGAAGATAAAAATGTTTGGGACAAAATTCACCAAGTGCTAATCACTTTTATTGCAAATTAGAAAATCAATTACAGGAACTTGGACCGATCATCCTGAGTCGATTTTCTAAAAATTGCAATCGGTCGAGTCGTGCACTCACATAACTCGACCGATTGGGTAGTAGGCCATTTCCAGTTGAAATGGTCGGTCGAGTTTCCTCAGAACAAACTCGACTGATCATTTGAACATCGGATTGTCTGCTACTTGATCGGTCGAGTTACACCCATTGATACTTGACCGAATGCATTGTACGAAATTTGTAGAAAAGGTAATATGACCGTTGGTTAATTGTTTTGGGCAAATATATAGCCATTTTCTTGAGGGAAAAATGACCACTTTTGCACCCAAGTGTCCCACAACATAAAGGGCCACCCTCAACTATAAATAGAACCCCTTGGACTTCATTCCAAGCTGCTCTTCCATTGCAAACTTGGTTCTAGCTTAGTTGAGAGTGTTCCAAGCCCTTGAGCCCCTTTCTCTCTCTACCTTCAAGACAATTTCGTGAGAGTGAGTTAGGTCCCTGTGTATTAGAGCTATCCTTTGTGTTATGTAAAGCTCTCCTTTCTTTCTTCCTACCTCCAAATCAAATTGAAGATTGATTGAAGCTACTTCTCTGAGTGAAAGAGGAGTTTCTGTTGTTCTTCACTGAGTGAAGGGGAAGATGTGTTGCTGATCTTCAAGAGTGAAGATTGATCGTTTCTCCAGCTCCCTTGGTGAAGGGAAAATGTGGGCAAGCTCTCCAAGTGAAGGAGAGGTGCAAGGCAAGCTCAAGTAAGATAGGTAAATCCTGCAAGGCTGAAGACAAAGGTGAGATTCGGTAAGTCCTTTGAAGAAGGCCGAAGAATCTTGCTTTGTGGGTAAGCCCTTGGATAGGTAGAAGATCTTAGCTTGAGTAATTAAGCCCTTGGTTGTGTGGTTTGTGTATCTTGTAATCTTATCGTAATATATAAGAGGACCACATTGTAAATCCTAGAGTCTAACCAACTCTAGGTAGTGGACTAGCATCGATCCTAAGTTTAGGACGTGGAACCACTCTAAACCACCTGTCCAAGTGCATGATATTTATTATCTCTTATCCTTGCTTTGTATGCTAGAATAAGATATCAAATTGCTGCTTGCATTAGTTTTTGCACTACAATTAAATTGGTGGTCTAATCGATTTTGTGAAGTGTGTGTAGCTCTATTCACCCCCTCTAGAGCCCATTGATCCAACAAAAAGTTCTCAAAGGGTAAATCTAATTACATAATCGAATCAACATGCCTTAATTGGCCCTGTACAAAATTTCATTAATTTTGGATAATGTTTGAACGCTTAATTGAAGAGAGAGAAGAAAGGAAACTAATGTGATCCACTTTATTGAAAATCAGATTTATATTGTTATTAAATCGCTGTCACGCTATGTTTAGTCAGATTCAGAATTTTCTTGATGTGTGGTTGTCCGTAGTCGTTAGATTTTAGATCGTGCAGCTAAAAGGTTGTCTCCTACCTTGGGTAGGAGATCGTGTTTCATGTGAACGCTACTCGCGAGTTTCTCTTTATGATTTCTCTCTCTCCTTTGTACGCTTTTCTCCATTTCCTTTCCCTTTAGCTCCTCACCCGATTTTACACAGACTGATCCCAACTTTGTTAGGGTTTTATCATCTCTTCACCTCGGTCAACGAGGGGAGTTCTCCACTTCCCCTATTTCTTAGTCCACCATAGACTTTAGCCTCTTCAACCCTTCTTGGATATATATAGGTCTCCCCCACCTTTGAGACAGTCGAGTATCTATCCCCATCACTTCTTTACATCCTTTTGGATCCGCGGCCATGTCTCCCTACCTCCGCTAGCATGTGCGAGGTCATGGAGTTCCCTGACGAGAATTTCATCATGGAGCCACCTGGAAGATGCTCCTCGCCTCCCATGTATACCTTTGGAAGCTTTTGTCTTAGTTTATTGGATCGCAAAATAGGTAGCCTAATTTTCCCTCTTTTTCTCATCGGCTTCACAGTTGGAAATTGACCCAGAATCTTTGTGGGTCGACTACCATTTTCTTTGTTTTGCTTGAATTCGCCTTGAAGTTTTAAACTTTTCCCCAAGATTTGTTTCTTGTTTATGGTTACTGATTTCTTCGTTGTATGTTCCTGTCTGCCTTGGTGGGTCAGGGCATTCTAGTTGTCTGGAAGCCCCTTAACCCAAGGTTGGGTTCCCTGGGACTGACAGATGATGGAGAGGACAATGAGAATTCAATGGTGTAGTTTTCATTGTCTAGTTTCCAGTAGCAGTTGAGTTGTGATCCAGGGATCGCAACTCAGGATTGGTAAAAAGCCCAGTTGTTTGACGGGATGTTTTTCAAAGATGATGAAGATGATTGATGGTGGTTTCTGAAGTGTACCCCTACCTTTTTATTACTTCTTTGTTTTTCCCTCCCGGGGCATTTTCATACTTTAATCTGGTTCCTATTTTATTGAAATCACGCTTTTGGTTGGAAGGATCAAGTCCACACTGTGAGTCTGTATAGGTCTATCATTGTTGGGGCCCACTGTGAGAAGGATAAAAGATTATACATGTGGCTTTTCAAAGATTCCTCATTGGTTAAATTTTCTAAAATTTATAACTAATAATGTGTAAGTCAGAAAAATAAAATAAAATATGTTATGAGCTAAGAAAAACATAACCTACAACATGGTGTGGTTTTTATAACCTAATTCTTAGATAATAAAAAGGCAATTTTTAGGGTTAGACTTATTAATATAAACCTAAGCCTAATTCTACATATATGCATAATAGGTTCTTTGGAGGCCTAGACTAGGATCTGGAAGTTACTTTGTTTGGTATCGTCTCTAAAGGGAGGCATAATTGCATCCCACATTATTTCTATATTGAGCAATTTCTAATTTCCTCTCTTTTAATGTATGATTGCATCCCCAAATATTCTTTTTGAGCAATTCACCTACTTTTATCTTTCTCTTAGTCCTATGGACATTTTTTGGTCGGTTGGTCCTATGGACATTAGCCTATACACAATGTATTTTTCTTTTGAAATTGTGCTTCATGTGAAGTACCCCACTTGTTACTGATATTATGATCATGGATATTCTTTTGGTCTTTTCATATGCTTTGTTCATGTTGGAACTCTATATGATGATATATGATGTGTTTTTCCCACTTGTGAGGTAGATGTTTATGTTGTCCATTAGTATGATGGCAACTTTTGTACAAACTGGCTATACCTTTTTACTTGCCTCTACATTAAAAATGATATGTGATTTAGTAGTAATAGAGTAGTGTAATTGCATTGCTTTTTGGGCAGTACGCTCCTTTTATTATTGGGATGGAGGAGGTGGTGCCCCATACGCGGGTTTCAAGTTTGTGAGGCTTGGACTATGTTATATATTTGGGAGTTTAGCAGTACATCATTCTCTATCAGGTTTCAGGTTTGTGAGGTTTGGCCGCCTTTGTATTTATATTGTTCTAGGGCTATGTTTATCTCACATGAATTTAGGTTGATGATGATAATTATGGGCTATGTGCTATGATCTCGTGATATGTGCTTATGTGGAACAACTTTTTTGTTTATTTACTGGCAAGTATTCTTTGTTATCATATGTTGGCAATTTATTCCTCTTGATTTCTGCTTGGGTAGTCCCTATCTTTTCTGTGGGTAGCCTTTTATATTTGTTTTCCTTTATTCCATATATTGCCCAATTTCCTTTTTAATATGTGCATACCAACCTTTGCTTATGTCGTCTATTTTCTTCTTCTTACTGGGGTACACTTCCAACCCTAGGCAAAGGACAAGGAGGACATGGCATAAAGTTATGGATATAGCTTAAGGAGTTAAAGATTGGAGACAAAGTTGTTATGGTTTACATTTCCCTCTATATGGATCGTTAAGTTGTATCATGAAAACCCTATCTGGGAGATTAAGATGTACTTTTGTAATATCTTGAAAAGTTTATAATAGTCATGATTTTTATTCTGCTACTATATTTTGGTTGTTTTGATTACCATTAAATAAGATATGAAAATTTTACACCCACTCGAAAATACCTTACGGGTGTGTTTGGACTGGAGGTTCTATTCTTCAAATTTTTAGTAGGGATTGGATCCCCTCTGGGTCCCACTCCTTATAGGGACTATCATTATCTTCAACATATTGATGTTGATTGGTTCATTCATGCCTTCTTGTGGACCCCATAAAATTGTAAACATAAATATTTATTGAATCATATGCTTAAATATGACTAAGACATCTAACTAATAAAGGGGAAACCCCGATCTACATAGTTAGGAGCCTTAAACACCATAATATGTCCTTAAACATCATAATATGTCCTTAATGACCATACAATTTTAACCTGGGAAGAATCTCAGAGGAGAAGCCGCTTTTGTGACCATTGTGACCCCACTATGGCAGTGTATACCCCAGGGGGCCCAATACTCAACCTTCATGCATGTAGAACCCATTCAAATTGATCAGAGGTTGGATGACCTACATGTGAATTCATTCTAAGGAGAGTTAGAGTCGAACCCGAGTCCCTTCATTGGGGATTACCAAGCCACACCACTTCACTACTCCCTCATCGACCCATAATGACCATGTTGAAGAAGTTAAACATATTTATTCTCTCAATTTGAGTTTTAGGTATTGAGATATATATTAGAGTGATTTGTATCCTAAGGAACAAATTATGAGGAGATTAGGGTCACCCACAAATAGTATGCTTGAGGTCCAATTCCCTAGAGATGTGAAGTGATATGTTGGATTTTTGGGATACATGTGACACCCAATGTTGGAAGTAGGAGGTATGCAGAAAACACCTTATGACTACTAAAGTGCCATGAGGGTGGATACTTTTTGAGAAAACATGTGCCTGAGTTCCTATATAATTTTGAGTGAAATTACACATGTTTCAACATATTTCCATGTAAAATATTTTTGAAGTATGAATAAGGTACCAAAATCATCCTATACAACATTGTAAACAATTCATAATATAACTATGAAAATTATTGTAAATAACCAATCTAAAATAATTATCTAAAGTTATGGATAGAAAAAAAAAATTTATGATTCATTCATTCATGGGTTGTTGAAACCATCAGATTTCATTACACCTACCAAGCCATCGATTTCCTTCATTCTCCCCTTCCATCATAACATGCTCCATCGGTGAAGATCTTTGACCGTACACCAATAGCCCCCCTCCTCACTGGGGTGGGTTTGCATCAGCTGCCCAACCATCAATTTGTTCAGTCTATCCAACCTTTAGTTGATAATTGATGGCTTCTAGGCCTACCTTCTAATGGTCCTTTTTCAAAGGTTCTCCTATGCACAACAACCAAAGGAAACCCAATGGTCACCTACCAATGGCAAGCCCACATTTGAAGATCGATGGTTCTCTTGCACGCATCTGATGGGACCTCTATGTGTGACATATGATGACCATTTTTTCATCATCTTCTTGTGGACAGCATGTACTACGTTCAGGGTGTTTTCATGTTTCTACCAGCCGATGGCCACTCTACATTGACAATTGAAGGTTCCCCTAGCTAATTGAACATATGGGCTTTCTTTGATGGTTGTTTTTCAACCATTCCCCTACAATGGCTTTGCTGAATGCTACAAAACCTCTTCATGTACTGATGGAGTCACTAGAAATGGACAACCCATCATTTTCCTTGCATGTCCACTGACTCTTAACATCCTTGGTGGCCAATACTTCACTCCATGGTGGTTGGGAGGGTTGCTAACCCTACCCTATGCCTATAAATCAAAGAGGAAGACCTATAGAAACAATATATGCAATTTATGCCTGGATATTGCCTCATCCATTCCAGGCCTTCATTATACACATCCTTTGACCTTCATCCATCAATTGGTGAATGCCTACTGAAGGGATTCCACCTCCACTGTCGCCAATATACCCAGACCAGACCTCAATAGAGGCATGTTCTGTGGTGCCTCCTTCCATTGGTGGACGATATCCGCCATTGCAAATCTGCTGCTTTCTCCTCATAGTAGTAGATTCTAGTACACAAGCGAGAAAGATTGACAGTCCTAATCCATCCCCAAAAAACATTCATGGGTGTTCTTGCTTTTTTATTTATGCCATCGTTCTAGAGTTTGAAGAGCTACTTCTTCACACCATGGTGCAACTCTTCGTTCTTCTATGACCATGGCTTTATTTTTCTTTTCCCATGTTGTTTCTACTATTGATGCAATGAATGAGTAGTCCTCTCGCTAGGGTGTGGGGAGTAGCCCCACTACCTAATCTTGCTCTTTCATCTGCATCTATTTTTGTATGACACACAAAAATTTGGAAGTGATAAACGTGCAATATGAAAGTGCACGATCATCAAGTAATAAAAGAATTTTGAGTCCCGAGTTGTTAGAGTGGTTGGCCACCAGAAACTGTTACTGACTAAAATGAATCAATTGGTCCACAAAATGATTGAATTTGGGTTTGATTAATTGAATAAGAAATTAACTAACAAATAATTATTTAATATGATAGAAAATCAAGATGAGAGATTAATACTGGTTTCACAACAACAATCTACTACGACAGATAGATTAATTGATCATAAATTATTATTGTATCTTTTGATATGTCTTTATTGAAAGTTCCAAGTCCTTCTAAATCATGGAATTATATCTAATTGTGATAAATATAACTTTCATAACATTGAAACACAATTATATCCAACGTGTTTATGATCTATAATAACAAAAACCCCATATGCATAAAGCTACTTTCTTGTGTTTGTGAACATGAGTTCATGGACAAAATTCAACAAAACTATCATCTGGAGACAACCAAATACATCCAAGACTTTGATTAAGGTAGGTAATTATATCCAACGTGAACAAGCCTTCCATCCATTGAATTAAAAGGAACAAGACATATAAATTAGTAAAAGGTTTTTACAAGAGTTTCATGGTGGGCTAATCCTAGATTTTGGAGAAACATATTTGGTTCCTCATGAATATCAGTTTCCACACAATGGATGCAAATAAGGAATAAATTCATGGTGAAAAATGAAAAAGAGAAACAAAGGATGATGTAGAACACAAAGTGGAAGGTCCTCATCGTCTCCAGGTGACTTGTGCTAGTCCATTCTGACTTTACTTGCAATGTGGGTGCCAATGGAGGTTTCCACTCTCTTTCCTTGTTATCTGACCCTAAAACACAACTAAAATGATATCTTTAGTCCTCCCTACGAAATTAGGTCTTAAGGGACATATCTCATGCATTACATATGTAACGTCTTAGGATTTGAGGCCTTAGATATAATGATCTTATAAGGAATGATTGGACTACCCATATCACCAAGGTGCACATCCTTTTCCAGGGAGCCCATCACTAAGAACTCCATAGTTAAGCAAGCTCAGATTGGACTGTACTAGGATGGGTGACCTATCGGGAATTCGATCCTAGCATGTGTGTGAGTGAGGACAAAGCGCTCAGTTAAGGCTAGTGGTGGTCTGTGGGGACAGTCATCATTCCTAAAACTCTACTAGAGCCTTGGGCAGTGGGCCCGGGCATTACAAATGGTATCAGAGCCATAACCCCTCCAATAGGTAGGGTCCACATGGGCATGTGGCATGCCAGTCTTGAGTCCACGCATGTTGGAAAGGGTTGTCCATGGTTGACGTAGCCACCCTTGCGCTGGTATTATGTGATCGGGAGCTGGGTGTTCATGGGCCATTGTGGGTCTTCACTGAAATGGGGTCAGATTATGAGGCCATATAATTGAGCCTTAATGAGGGCGTCAAGAGTCTAAGTGGGGGAGATTGTAACGTCCTAGGATTTGAGGCCTCGAATATAATGATCTTATAAGGAATGATTGGACTACCCATATCACTGAGGTGCACCTCCTTTTCCAGGGAGCCCATCACTAAGAACTCCATAGTTAAGTGTGCTCAGCTTGGAGTAGTACTAGGATGGGTGACCTATCGGGAAGTTGACCCTGGCATGCACGTGAGTGAGGACAAAGCGCGTAGTTAAGGCTAGTGGTGGTCTGTGGGGACATTCGTCATTCCTGAAACTCTACTAGAGCTCTGGGCAGTGGGCTGGGGCGTTACAACATCACAACTAGTGGATCATAACGTTAATTTTCAACAAAAAAATTGTGCAAGGCTATGGATCTGGGAGTTGATGCAGCAACCCTAATGTCTAAACTTATTGACTTTTCATTAGTAAAGTGATACTGTTGAACCTAAGTTTGATGCCATCGATGATAAGGTTGATACCATAGAATTTAAGGTCAATAGAATCAACATTTTACTGATGTTCATACAATAAAAAGTTCGTCCACCAACATTGTGAATATATATCGATATAGAGATACAAATGGATATACAATTATTAAATTTATGCACAAGAACTTTATTATATATTAAAATCAATTTAATCTAATTATGTATAATAATAAGAAAATTGTTTATTAATATTCTGATAAAATAGATAGATAATATAGGGTGAATATGTGGGCGTAAAACTCAAGCTCAAATGATTCCTATCCTCTAGAAATGACTAATCCTATATTTGATACAATTTGTTAGCAAATATACACTTCCCAATAAATAAAAAACTCATAAAAAATCCTCCATAAATATTCCTAAAGTAGTCCAAACAAGCACTAAACAAGAATATGCTCAAAAGTAGTCAATCACAACAAACTTGAACAACTTGGTAATAAAACCAATAAATCATAGAAGTCGGCTAGGGTAGACAAAATATCATGAGTAAGCTGAAAAATACTGAGCGCATCCCACAATATCCCTTTACTAGATTTCCCTTGATCAAATAGAATTCTAAAATGAAAGCAACCATGATGTGTCACCGCATTTGGGCTTACAAAAATAATCCTATTTGATACCATATATATAAAATGATCAACAAGTGCATGTGATCGTGATGTAGTATATGAATGTTGCAAGTCACAGTTGAATCTATACGAAGAAATGGGGCTGGATCTTGTTTGTTTGTTCTTTCCTAAAGCAGAGTGTAGAATTTTCAAGGTTTAAAGTTGGGTTTGCTTAGACTAAGGTGAAAATGCAATAAAAGGTGACCAATAAATAAACCTAGATCAACCCTACAAAAATGAGACTAATTCGTAAGCTAATAGAAAAATTACAATAAATTGGACAAGCAGAGCAAGATGCAAAGCAATTAGCTACATTGCACTAGAAATACCACTAAAAAAATAAAGCAAAGACTATGCTAAGCAACTAACCAGTAGTTCTAAGAACAAGTAACCAAAAACACAAATCTATTAATATATCAATAGTTAACTATCCTGAATAGACAATGTACTAACAAAGAAAGAGAAACTAGTAGAAAATGTTAGGGTTTTAGCAAGCAATTAAGAGTAGTGGGTCATTTTTTGGTATGAAACTATCAATCATCTTAGGGTCATATTAATGAAAACACATCCAAAAATCATGCTACCAAACTAAACAACTAAGGGTAATGCGGATGGTGGGTGGCATAGGGTTATCTAGTTCCTAGCACTTCCAATCCAATCCTATGAGGCTCAATTCACTAGGGTTAGATAAACTCTAATAAATACTACCTAGTCTATATTTTTAGAAATGATTCTCATAATTCACTTAGTGTGAAGGGGTGGTATTGGGTAGAAGAAGGTTCACCTCCCATTACCTACATAACAACCACTTAGCATGCTCTTTCCTTGATACATATAGATAAGTGTAACATACTGAAATTTGGGTACCAAATTTATTTTGAGTGATAATTCAAAAATTCCTCTATCAAATACAATCAAGTCCTTCCTTTCAACTCATATGTGATCAGGTTGACGTTCCTTAATACAAGATTGTCCTTCTTTATAGTTTCTTGTATTTATCAATTGAAAAATTTATACAACAATACCTCAATGAATCACCTTGACATCAATTAGTACAATTTGAAATTGTAATGTTAGAATACTTTGATTGAACCTTCATTCGTATAATTCCCATGGATTTATGAATGCTTTGGAATCAAAGGAGTATGTTGATAATAGTAAATAATACATATATTAGAATTATTTAGGAAGATAATTAAATATCCATCTTATAATAATAACTATATGTATTAATATGTTTTTGGAACACATCTTTAAAGCAATATAGAAATTAAAAGTGTTGCTTGGAAGTTATTAGTCAATAAGGACTCATATGGAAGAGTAGTCACTAGTATATAATGGTGAACCATTATTGTATGATCAATACCCATTGAGTGCAAAAACGTTACTTGCACATAGATGAGTAGTTTGTCCTTATTGGCCAAGGGAGCAATGAGGGAGTTGTAACAATTATCTTATTGTATCCACTCCATTTTTCATGCAAGCTAATGACACCAGTTACTGAATCAATAGAATATAACCTAATGTGAAGCATTAGAATGCATTTCCTATTTGGAAAAAAAGAACCACTGTTACATGACCTTGCATACCCACTAACCCTAATACCTCCCTATAGGAAATATAAGTACTGTACTCACCGAACGTCAGATCTATAACAAAACACCACCGCCTGTGCGACAACTGTAGCATGCATCCTAAGCTCATAGAGTGCACCACCTGATCCTTCCCCATCTGCGATAGTCATGGCATGATGCATCGACAACCAATTGAACAATCACACCAATCTCCTCCCCAATCCCTCTTCCCTGGACCTCGAACCATCTCTAGACCTACAAAACCACCATCATGGTTTCATTTTCTCTGACTCCACTTGGGCGCTACTTCCCCAACCCCAAGCAGCCTGCAACCACCATGGTGCCTCGCCAGTAAACACACTACTGATGTTCATCGATCCGCTACAATGGTGGTTGATTCCTTCAAGATCTCCAGCACCGTCAACCTGGTGCATGGTCACGACGGCCATATGCAACGATGCTGTCACCTACTGCCTGCTCGAATGGATTGGCATACGTCTCTGACTCTCCCTCTTCTCTTCACCCTTGTTGCGCCACCGACACCACACCACTACAATGGCAGTCGGGGCAGAGCAGATGAGCGCCCGTCACTTGATCAAAACCTCTGAACCCTCTTCATATTTTTCTAGAACAAGAGATAAATAATGCAAACAAGAATCAAATGTCATCATAAATAAGAAAATCATCCATGAACACCACCATTACAATTTCTGCCAACCCGACAAAGATTTCTACCATACACCACTAGGAAGTCGTGGGGGGATTGAACAAGATGAAGGGCATCCTGCTAAAGGTATAAGTGCCCAAAGAGAAAATGAACATGGTTTTATGTTGGTCTTAACGATGGATATGAATGTGATGGAATTCAAAGTAGTTGCCAAGATAGCAAAAGAATCTTGATGTGTGAACACTCTAGGATTTGATCAAGGAAGGAAAGAGGGAAGTTGTCCTTCCTTATAGATTTATTGAGCTTCCTGTAGTCAATGCACATTCTCCACCCCATGATTGTGCATGTGGGAATGAGCTCATTCTTGTCATTCCCCACAATAGTAGAGCCACCTTTATTGGGAAAAACCTACATGAGGCTTACCTGTGGATAATCTGATATGAGGCAAATAAATCCTATGATGAGTAATTTTAAAACTTCCAAACAGACCACCTCTTTATTTTGGGATTAAGTTTGCATTGGGGGCCTTTAGATGGTTTGTAGTCCTATACCATGGGGATCTCATTCATATAGTTAGCTTCATTAACTCCTATCTGATTAGCCCTTTTGTAACCCAAGGTTACCTTTCTCTTCTTCATCTCAGTCATCAACATGTCTTCTTGTTCTTGCGTGAGATCAAAATTGATGATCACAGAGTAAACTTTCCGCTCATCAAGAAAAACATACTTCAACCCTTCATATAGGTCCATCATCTTTGGTGACTAAGGTTTCTCCTCAATAAGAAAGATCAATTTCAACTCTTCAAGTTCATCATTTGGCTCTTCATTAAAGTGTCAAAATGAAACTTGTTGGCTAACTTACACATCATGAAAATTGGAACCCTCTAGAACGGTGATGACTATTTGCAACTGGTCTTCAATTACTTCATAATCCTATTGAAGATGAGATATCTTGTCAATACAATCAAACTTTCAAACACCTTGAATTTGAATGTATCTTTTCCTAACCTCAGAGAAATGGTTCCCACCTTTACATAAATCAACACTCGAGATGTAGCTAGGAACATGCAGTTGAAAATGAGAGGATATGTGAGATCCTCCTTGATTTCCATAATTACAAAGTCACAAGGGACATAGACATCCTTTCCAACATTTACGAGAACATCCTCTATGATACCCACATGCTTCATAATGGAGAAATCTGCTAGCTGAATGGCCATGGCAATGGGGAGCATCTTAGTGAATCCCAATATTTTGTATAAGCTGTATGGAATGATGTAAATGCTAGAACCTAAATTTGCAAGCCCTCTTTATTGTCACTCATACAAACCAATCCCAAAGGAGCCATGATCCTTTTGCTTCTTAGGCATTTTTTTGAGGATGATGTCAGAAGTTTCTATGCTAATTTCACTATCCCATACTCATTAGTGGTGTACTTCCTAGTTGTAAGACCCCTGACATAGCTTAGTGCTTGATCTTTCTTGCCTTGTGTAATAAGATACTTAAACCTTAATGCAATAATGTGATGCACCTTAATAACATGTGACACATTTATGTGTTCAGTTTGGTCTAGTTTGGTTGATGTGTGAGCTAGCTATGCTATATGGATGAAGTTCCAATTTACCCACGTTGAGGTTTTATCTTGCAATTTGTCACTTGTTGGATGTGCCTCTTCTACCTTAGCATCATGAGAGAGAGAATGATGCATAAGACCAACTTGTTGGACCTTGGTTGATGAGGTGGAATCATGTGTGTTGAGCTAGGGTTTGCATGGTTTTCATGATTGCATGAGTAGATGGTGGTGTCTACCATGTTGATGTTGGCTTTTTGGTGCCCAATGCGTTCTATGGATGCTATGACCGATATACCTTGTTATGGTTGGTTTGTAGCAATCTATGTAGTTGTGGATTTGTGGTTTATTTGTAGCAACCATTTTCTTTGGTTGGTATAGTGTTGTGGTCTCTACCATTTGTTTGTAGAAACCATTTGTTTGTAGCAACCATTTGCTTATGGTGATCTCCTTGCTTTGCTTTGACCAAAGGAGGGTGGTGGACCTAGTGGTCGCTACCAAGCCTTACTCTTATCACCCTTTGATGCATGTGTATATAGAGTTATTGCATGGCAGAGGTTTTGAGGGACATGTGTCATGAGTGGATCTAGTATCTTGACACCTCATATCCCTTTACCTCTCTCCTATTATTGGGTATATAGACCCCTTCTTTCATATGTAATTAACCCTTCTAGCTCTCTTCTTTGTCTCTTCTTGCTTGGAGTCGGCCTTGAGCTTGGTGGTGAAAGTGGAGGTTCTAAGCTTGAAGAAGGTGGTTGAACCTTAGCTTGTGGTTATCTAGGGTTGGAGCATCATTCTTTGTTGATTCTTTGGTGATCCTTGTTCTTGGTAAGTGGTTCATGTTTCTTAGATTTGTTTTTCTTGAACCCTACCTCTCTCTTTCTTCTCTTAGCTAGACTATGGTTCTCCATGGTGGCTTTCTTGAGGAACTTCTCTCCAACATAGGTCAGATCCATGATTCTCCATTGGAGTACCTGAGTGAGATGAAGATCTCATCTTTCCCCCTTTCTTTTTCAGCCTGGGGTTTGTACCCTCTTCTCTATGGGTTTCCATTTACCTTAGTGTGTTCTTCTCTTGAGGTGATCCTACTTGGACTTGGAGTTGATCCAGACTTGGTGTTTCCTTCTCTCTTGGCGCTCGTGGCTTTGGGATTGATCTTCACCTTAAGGCGGGTTATATAACATTATCCTCTACTATTGTTGCACCTTATCTTGTTGCATGCTACTAATTCATTTCTAAAATGTGATAACAAGTGGCTAGATGATGCTATCTTGATTTAGGGTTTGAGATTATGAAGTACTCTTGTATAGATTTCTCTTTCTTCTAAATCCTAATTCTTGTACTCGAGATATATGGATGGTGGAGTTACTCTCGTGAATCCATTGGTCCCAGTGTTCCCAGATCCTAGTTCAATCATCCTAACTGAGACTTTTCTGAGGTCTCATCCAAATTCCCATGAAATCGATTTGGTTGTTCTAAATCATGGGTTCCGCAGTCGCATCCTCCAAGATTAACGAGTGATGAAAATGAGAGATTACTATGTTAAAATCGTCGATATCCAAATCAAAAACACTTTGTCTAAAAATTCATTTAAAACTTTGATCTAATCATCACATGGCTAAGGGGGTGCTCCCCTCGTCTTGGAAAGAAAACTACTCGCTACCCATGAGAGTGGAATCAAGAGATCGAACGAAACCATAGACCATTGAAAAGAGAAACTCTAAAGAAATCTATGTGGTGCCAGTTAAATGGCTTGGTCCCTTAATCCTCCGTTCCAAGAGAAAGAACAAGAAACAAAATAAGAGACGGAACAAGATCTAGATCTAGAATGAAGAACAAGAATTAAAACTGAAGAACAAGTACCTTGAAATAATTTTGCTTTATTGAAACTAAAAGGATTACAATGCTAGAAGAAAGATTTTCTCTATACAAATTGGAATGAAAATAGAATGAAGATTGAACGCTTTTACAAGTGGAGAGTCCCTCCTTTTATAGGAGGGTGAGGGGGTAGGCTGCCCTCAAAATTAGGGGGGAAAAAGTGGGAGATGCCTTTTGAATTTTCTGGATCTGCTCAAATAGAAAGTTGATTGTCTTTAATTATCTTGACCATGTAACTCTCTTTAATGAAGATTCTCGCAATAGAGATTTCGAACGTATTTAGATCCCTTTTAGAAAATCGGTCCAAATAATAGGATTTTCTTTTAGAAAATTAAATTCCCTTTCCAATAAATACGTGTACACTCAATTTGGAGTTTGGATGCAAAAATTATGTCACTTTTAGTGACGAGTATACATAAATTTCAGGCACTGCGGGAATTTTGCAAAACATCTTCCAAGGAAAATTGATCATTAGAGAGGTTAGACAATTTTCCTACAAAAAACCAACAAAAAATAATTACAACTCCAATTAAAGAGAAAAAATTTAAATTAATACAATTAATTACAAAACTAAGAAAAGAAATAACAAAACAATCATAAAAAGATATCTAAAAGATTAAACTAAAAAGGATAAATACACATTTATCAACAACCTCTTGATTATTCATTTTATCACCGTGATCTTGTTTCAACTATCATATGGAAGATAGAAGTTTTAGTCCTTGTTACATGTGTTTGATGTTTAGTTTTCTCTCTAATACCATGGTTTTCCATGTTGAACCTTATGACACTTGTTTTAGGGTTTTGATGATCACCATCCTCATGGAGTTATACCTTGGTGATGCTTTGGTTTCCTTGATGTTATACTTCTATTTTGATCTCCATCTTCCTCATGTTTCATGCAGTGACTGTAATCCATAGTGGGTGTTGTGGTTTGGTTTTTATTGGTCACAATAATCCTACTCCTAATTACCTTGGTATCTATGCCTTGACCAAGTGTAGTGGTCGCCACAATGGCATGTGCTATGGACGCTACATATGAGTTTCTTGGTGGTTGCTACAAATAGATTGGTTTCTTGTTGGCTGCTACTCTTGGTGTGTTGTTGCAACTGTTACATATGGTGTGTCATGGTCGTTATGCCTTGACTTTGTGTGGATGGTCGCTATGTTGTAAGAGCCTTGATGGTCGATAATGAGGTGGTGCATTGTGGTCGACACTGGGCTAATGCATTGTGGTCACAACATTTGGTTTGATCATGATGTCACTACAAATGTTGAGTCACACATGGTCGTTACATGTGTAGGTTGCTACACCTGGTGATGTTGTGGTCGATAGTGATGGTTGTGTATGGTTTGGTTGCTACATCTGGGTTGGTTACATGATCGGTCAATTATGGTAATGATGTTTAACCTAATAAGCTCCAAGAATGTGGGAAGTGACGTGCCTAGGGTTTGATGTTGAATGTTGTTATGGAAATCATAATCAATTATCTATGAGAAACCCTGACCCTAATTATGAGTACATGATGTAACACTTACCTTGCTTAAGGTGATTAGTGTGTAATGATGTTTTCTCTCTCCTATTTGTGTAACCCTAATATTGTAGGTTGAATGAACATCATAGCTTGTTGTTGCTATGGTATCTCTGATGGGACTCAAGGTGATGATTGTGAGCCTTTATGCACATGATGAGATAATGATGCCATGCAGGGACTATGTGTTTGGGTCTTATGAATTGGAAGAGGCTTATTGCCTAATTTGACGTGATATCCTCTAATGAATGTGATAAGGGACTGTAACTACATGATGATATGATGATGGTGATGGCCTGGTATAATCCAGTGAGATAGTACCATGTGATGATGTGATCAACTTTATGTTTGATATGTGTTATATCTTCTGATGTTGCAATCTACCCCTATCTTTGTAGAATTTGTTTTGGGTTTGTACATTGTAACTTTATTGATGCATTAAAAGATACCCAATTGTCGTCCCCAATCATGCAGGTTGCCTTGAGTCGTAGATCCATTTTCAGCGTCAGTACTTGCTGGATGGTGAAACAAGTAATTTCCACGGGAAACTCAGAGCACATATTATTGAATATGCAAGGGTATAAGTTGAGGATATATCCTTGCATCTACAATCACTGGTTTTGAGGATGGCCATGGTCATGCCTCGATAGGAGAATGGTTGAGGTCATATCTCAGATGATATGTTTACAGGGATGGTTGAGATCATACCCTGGTAGGAGAACGACTGTGGTCGAACCTCAATTTTCTAGTTTCGTGCTTATATACCAAGGTGGACTAGGGTAATTTGCAGTTTGACTCTATATGTCACTGGTGCGAACTCAGACTGACTGAGGGTATGGGAAATCATAGGAGTCTGACTCTCCTAAATGTTGTATGGAACTGATTTTGACTTAGCAGTGATCAGTTAGAGTATGAGTGGTATACTTCATCTCTACAAGGCATAATGAAAAGACATAATATAACCGTGTAGTATGCTTTCTTAGGGCCAAACATGATTCACAATGGATGAATCCTTTTCCTTGTTTCTTATACTGCTTAGTTGTTACCTTTTATACATGTTCTTCACATTCCTTCTAAAAGTGTATGATGTTCTACTGACCAGTTTGTAGCTGCTTAAACTTCCTAATATGTGTTATCAATTTTTTATTATTCATTTAACTAAATCTTCTCTAAATGCTTAATATGATATAATCTACCTGTGTTAACATTAGTTGTTGGCAGAGAGTTATATCTCCCGCTAGAACATTGGTCTCACCCCGTGGGTTTCAATATCTTTTAGGTGGTCATGTACGACGTGGTAGATATCATGCGGTTGAGGAAGAGCGACGACGAGATTAGTAGATGTCGAAGGTCGGATATGCTGCTACTATTTTGTAGTAGAGTCATATGTGTCGTCCCTATACTCTCATGTCCTTGGGGTGTTTTTTTAGATGATGTTCATCCATATGGGGTTTTGGTGATACGCCATAGTTGTACATGCATGGCGTGTATATAAAAATAGGCTATCTTTTGTAACAGGCTTGTGGTAAGATGGCCACTTTATAGTGATGTATATACCTTTATGGTATAAGATGTGATTCATGTGGATTAGTTTGTGGACCCTGATGTCTGTGTTTCCACTTGAGACAATTATATATATAATCCATTTTAATATATTGGGTTTTCAGGTAATCTGGATGTTTAGTTGTTAATTATGCATTTTGTTTTGAGTGATCTCACTTCTGTGCGACCGATGTATCACACTAGTAAATAAAGGCTTTAAATTTTTAGACCAAGCAGGAATGTTAGAAAGGGCATCCAAGAAGGGGATGTCCATATTAAACTTCTTTTAGCTTCCTTGAATCTCATGAATCTAGAGTTTAACCTCATTTATTTGAGACATGCTTGATAGGGAGGCCTTGGATTGTAGACTGTCATGTTTGATCAAACAGAATCAACACATGGTTTCTCAGCACTAGTATGTTTATCCATAAATATCAATAGTTGCATCCTGTACATGTTCCTTCTCTACCATAACAATGGCATCATAAAAATTTAATAGGAATGATGACTGGTGTCACTAAAAAAAGACACACATACACATTTTCTGAATGTGTGGAAATGATCTTCAACTGCTTAAGATGCTTAGGAGTGTTCTCAGCTTGCCTAAAAAAGCACCTATAGGTGGTCAGCAAGAGAAAGATAACTATGCAAACTAAGAATCAATGGATTTATGGTAAGCTTGCTGATTAGGTAGCATAGTCCGTTGGTTGGAAATCATGGACTATTGAGATTGAAATTTTTTTCAATGGATGAAAACTAATCATCCATTAAACAAGTAGTCTACAATATCTGTGGCACTTGATTTGGATTCTAGAATTGTTGTCCCTAATTGTAGACCCAATTCTAAAATTATGTTGTCGATTGTATCGGGACCTGAGAGGACCATGGACTTGGTTTTTTCTTGGGTTGGCTACTACTGTGATGTATTTTCCGTTCCTGTTGGATTGTGATATTGGAAACTTGGGTTATTTCTAGTTTGGTTCATGTTGTAGTAGCCTTAGACATGAATGATGTGAACAGAGTTGAGGTCCTCCATCTTCTATTTGTCATCTTGAACCTAGGTGTTGTTCACCATCACAATGTATACGAGATGGAAATTGAGAGTGGAGTGATAACAAACATTGCAAGCTTCATAGAAGACATCAATAGACTTCACTTGTTGGTGCAATTATTTTGGTTGTGCTCTTCTTTCACATGCATTGAAAGGGGATTTGAGGTTGTCTTGCATCAGGGCTAGATTCTTGAGGAATTCTCAATAGATTCAAATTTTGAACTATCTTCAAATTTGGCTACCTTGTGAACACCTCCATGTCCTCTTCTAGAATGGAACAATGACTAGTTTTCATGACCTCTTTTGACAATTGGGTATGCGCTATCAATGTTTTAGACATGAAATTTTCACCAGATGAGGAATCTGGTAACACCTTATTGTTGTCATCAACACCACTATAAAAGATCTCTATTGATTGGAGCTACCAAATTCCATGGTGTGGGAAATGGAAAAGAAGATCTTTAAAGCTCCCTTATGAATTAGTTAAGGATTCTCCTGGGACCATGGAGAACTACTGATCTGGCCCCTGATTTGTTAGGTGAGGGATGTCGGGTAATACTTCTCTCAAATTTTGGATTCAAGACCCTCCCATGTACTTGAACAATTGAAGTTTAGGAACATCATTAGATAATCCAGGTTTCTTGTTCAAAGCACAAAGGTCAGAAAAACACTACAAGTATCTCCATAATTATCACCTCTATTTCTAGAGAAGGTGTTGCTTTGTAGCATGGTGATCCACTGTGTGCGGATCTCAAACTTGTTGGTATGTATGTCCTGAGAGCCAATCATGGGATGATTTGTGGGATACATTAAGATTGATTTGATAAACATCAAAGGCAAGCTTCCAATTCTTTCTGGTTCTATCATATGAGATAGTGATAGAACAGATTGAATGTATAGAGAATGACAGTACTCAATGACGTATGCTTTCAGGTTGAGGACCTGAACGATGAGATCATACGGATGCTAAGAGTTTGTACATTCTCATTATGTCCCTAGTCGGATGTCATTGTGGAAGGTAGATAGACAGCAATGACACACAAGACTAGATTGTGGTGTTGGTTGATGACAAAATTTCATTAGTCATGATATAGAGATATCAAACCAAACGCATAGGTACTTGTTAGAGAACAAGTATACCAGACAGACCCACCGTGAGTTTGACACATGGAACCATGACATGGTAGTCACAGTTAGTACTCACAGTGATGGTGGTGAGTGTGATTTTTTGACCTAAAATCACTACACTCAACACATGTCGTTGGGCACACTTTGACATCATCAAACGTAGTCCTGAAACATGGGTTGTTATAAAGGTGATGATTGGGTGGCTTTGACACATGGGGCTTTTGAGGGGTGAGTGATAGATATGGGATTTGTCCCTCCTGAGGGAGTTTGATATCCATGGCCACTTGATGAGTAGGATTGAGAAAGGCATGCATGCATGTGTGAATCAGTATGCGATATTGATGTCATAACATATCTCTTCCAATCTACTCTGAGATCAAGAAAGTGAATGAACGTTGACAGGATGACTGTTCCATGCCTCGAGTTCATTCGGGATATCAGTGACAAAGGAATTATACATTCACTGTAACACCATTCACCATTTGTAGGATTGAAATTTGTTCTCCAACTTTCTATTGCACTTGGGTAGCACTGATGTGTGACTAGGAACCACTCTTTGCTTGTGAAGTCATAAGTGTTATGGACTTTCACTGCCAACGTGAAAAGGACCTGCAGGGTCACACACATAGGATTTAACCTAGAAAAGGAGTTTTGTCCACAAACAATGTTTAGATTGATTACTAAAGGAGTTTAGTAGTTCAATTAAACACTCAATTAATTGATAGCTCAATGTCATAATGTTCAAGGTGTTGGACATATTGATTGGAGTTTCGGATTGATTGAAACTGCAATTGATTGATTATGCACAATCTGCACTCCCAACCGATCGGCTCATGTGATGAACCGATCAACTCAGCTTGGTGAACCGATCGACTCAGGTTGTGAGTCGATCGACTCATGGACAGGGTGAAACGATTGCTTCAAGTGTTGAAACGATCGGTTCAAGTAATGCAACCGAGCAAGTTGGGAAAGTAGGATTGGTGAGAATTTTCCTTTCGTTTCACTTGCCCAATTTGATTGGAACAAGGATTGGTATTTGATACCAATTAGAAACAAAAGGTGGAAAGTCAATTGGGAACTGACCAGGACCACGAACCGACCGGTTCAGTAGTGAACCGACCATTTCATGGGTCCCAACCGATCGGTTGAGGTCTCAACCGACCGGCTCAAGTCCCCAACCGGCCGTTTCAATTGTGAAATGATCAGTTTAGGTTGCGCAGTTGGTTGTTTTTGTAGAAAATCTCGAACCCTTCTACTCCTGCTTTAGTCCCGCATTGCCCGAGATAGAGAACCCTGTCCCATGACCCTCCTATATATAGGGGTATTGGGGGCTTCTCAAAGTACAACTCAGTGCAACCAAATGCTATGTAAAGTTGTCGTTCTCTCTGGTTTTGGTAACCGAGAGAGCCCAAGCAAGTGCTACCCGATAAGGGAGGCACAATAAGGGAAAGACAACTGTAGAAAGTGACTGGTAGCAGGAGAGTGTGTCAGTGACTAGTACGCTGATAGGAGGGTGCGAATCCTTCCAATTCCTTGTGAGACAAGGAGATTGGAGTTCCAGGTGGTCTGTGTGGACTACTTCAGAGGTGGGAGATTTCTGCCGCTAGGAGGACAACTGTCAATCCTGACAGCCCCGATGAGACTAGGAGTCGTCAGTCCCGGTGTGACTAGGAGCTGCACAGACACCGTCCAAGACCGGAGGTGAAGACCGTGCAAGCCGTGAGGTATTGTCTCCGAGAAAGCCTCGGGACAAAGTATGATTCCACAAACCATCCTTTCCTATTGTATAGACGTTGACGCGTTTCCTTGTTCTGGGTTTGGGGAAGAGAATTTTTTTTGTTTCTGATGTCTTCTTTGATTCCCCTAAAATCCAACAAAACTATGGGGTGGTAATTGTAGGAGACACTACTAGATGATGTGCATCTGTAGCTTTAGGAACAAAAAAGTCCTAAATCTATTTGTGGAATTCCCCTTCAAGGATGGAAGCTTCTCTGACTCTATTCTCCGTGGCAATAACTGCTCTTGTTGTTTGGAAAAGAGCCTTACATTGGGCTGGGATAGTAAGATTCACTTTGTAGTTGATTTCTTCCTCGCTTATCCTATTCCGGTATGCTCGATTCAGGCGGTGAAAAGTTCTATCAATCTCCACATTAAAATCAAAAGGTGTCGAGTCAACACTTTGGGAGTGTCACACACACCTTCATTACTTGAAAAAAGAAACGACAATGTTAAATTCAAAGAAGGAAAAATTCTATTAGATTTGAGTGAATATAAATTGGAAAAGCAAAATCCTAATTATGCAAAACAAAGGGGTTCAAAGCCCACTCCCTTGTCTCCGACAACAGTGCCAAATTTATATGCAAGTTTTGTTACACACACAAATTCCCAAAGAAGAATTGTCTTAGATTTAAAAGCTTTATCACAATTGCAATGAAAGCACTCACAAGAAGATGGATCAACTTTAGTATAGCAAAGGGTCAAACCCAAAATATAACATTTTTTACAAATTGCCTTCATAACCTTTTGTTAAGAACAATTTTAAAATCATTTGTCTAAGAAAGATTATAAATAATTATTGAAATAAGGATTACAATGCAAGGAAACAATTAAAAGGTGGTTGAAATCAATATTAAATAAGTCTGAGACAATTGTATTTCACCGCCATCACCTATGTACCTATGTTAGTCGTTATAACTTATACGTTTCAACTATCTTGACTAGGACCATATGAATTCACCCCCTATTGGAAAGAAAATTGCTCAAGGATTAAGTTCCCCCTGGTCTCGAGTTCTCATTATCCACTAGTCATAATTCAATCATCTTGTAGGATCCCTTCTATAGCTGCCTTTGGTCCACTCAAGGATCTAATCCTAATTTTAATGTCTCTACGCTCATGATTATATCAAACATGCTAATTGAAAGATCAATTAAACAATCAAGTATAAATCAAATGAATAACAATTTGATATATAGATAAAAATTGAGCCTGATAACCACTAAGATAGAGTGTGAGCAATGGGGCTACTCCCAATTTCACAACAAGGAGGACGATTCACTCATAGTCATGGAAAGAACACAAATACAAGAAAAGTGAGGAGAAAGAATATCATTGATGGAGAAGAAATAAGCAGCCAGAGGTCTCCAGCTTTCATGATCGACTCCAACAACAACAAGTCTAAAGAACTCTATAATGATGGTATTCTTCCTTGTCTTCTCCTTTGACTTCTTCCTCTAAAATGTGCTCTAGATTGAGATTCAACGGAATGAATGATAATTAGGTCGTGCATCCTTTTGTTGTAAAATAGCCTTTGGTTGGTGGCTGTGCAAATTTGCTTTGTCTGCCATGCTGATCTGGCAATCAGGTGGTTTGGTCATCTGACGACCCACTTGGCGGCATGCCTCATGGACTTTTGGTTGTCTGACCAACAAGAGTGATCAATCGATCATCATTCTGATAAACCCTCTACAGAGTAAGTGGATCAACCGATACAAGTAGTAGATCGTCTATTCAAGTGGATGCTTGAGTTACTGTTGGCTTCTGACTTTAGAGGCATATATACCGGTTGACTGACTAGCGAGGTGGATCGCTTGATCAGCCTCATCTTTGAGGCACTCTTCTATAGGTGGATCAATCAATCAAGAGGGGGGGACAACTGATCATTTGGCGTCTAAAATTCATCAAAGCTTACTGTCACTTGGAATGAATTTCTTTGGATGGGCATGTTAGTCAGTCGATCAGATATGGATATCTGATCACTCGATCAACATGTATGACTTGTGTTGTTTAGCTTTATGTTTATTTAGAATTATTTCCATATCTTGAAACATGAATCTGGTAGAAGGAATTCCTTCTTTCTCCTGAATTGATATGAGCTTTCTTCTGCATAAGATCAATAAATCTAATATAAACTCCTAGTATTTAAGAACAAAGATAAAATAACAAAACTAAGCAAAGTTTGATGCAAATGACAACCAAAGTGAGCAAAAGTAATCTAGAATTTGCAATGAATATGGGATAAATATGCATTCACCACTCTACAACTGCTCGTGTGTCCATGGAAGATGGATGAAAGGACATGACTCACCAATGTCGTATCTAGCTATGATCCATGGCTTGAGAGAGATCCAACGGCTAATGTGAGTCGGTTGTCTGGTCCTCATGAAGGAAGGGAAAGAGGGGGAGGAAAATGATGGGCAGTCATGGTCTGTGCTGGTTTGGTCCAAAAGGCTGGCTCAAGACTAGAAACGGGTAGAAAATATGTATAAAAGTAGATGGAAAAATCTCATATTAGATCTGATTTGGAGAAAAAAGATGTATTGGATTGGAAGAGAGTCCCCTACAATATGGGTACAAAAGTAGGGTACTGAGGTGTACATTCATGGGATAAAACTAGTAAGGAACAAGGTGATGTGTGATGTAGTTAAAGTGTGACTATGCATTAATTTACAAAAGATAATTCAACTAAGAAACAAAACACAATGAATCCGAAAATTACAAGTAGAGAAAAAAAATAGAGCAAAGTAAATTTAAAGGGTACATACTTGAATAGAGAGAAAATCCAATCTATAACATCCTTCCCTCCTTAAAAGAAATTTCATCCTTAAAACTGGACATCATTGAAAATGCCAGGAAAATGTGACTCCATATTGGACTTGAGCTCCCATGTAGCATCATCACTACTCTGGTTCTTCCACAACACCTTTACCATATCTATCTTGTTGTTTATGAGCTACTTAGTATGATTGTCTAGAATCATCATAGGAACATTTTCATAGACAAGAGAGTTTCTCAGCACAATAGGTTCAAAATTCAAAACATGACTGGGATCCTTCACATAACTCTTGAGGTTGGTAGCATGAAATATGTTATGCATCATGATTAGTGCAAAGGTAGAGACATACAGTATGTGTTAGAGTCTCTAGAGGGGAGTGAACAAAGCTAAAAATGCTTAAACAAAACGTATTAGACCTTCAAGATATTTGCTAAAAGATATTGCAATATTGAAAAGCAAGGAAGGGAGAGATCCACTAAGCACCAAGTGAAGGCTAAGATGTATAGTGGTTCTAACCTCCCAACTAAGAGATGAACATACTCACTACCTAGAGTGGTTAATCTCTAGGATTTTCAACCATGTCATACTTTTATATTTTATTATAAGAGTTAAAAACTTATAGACCATCCTTTTCAAGGACTAGGGCTAAACTAGCATTTCTTTTAGGGTCAAGGAGCCAATAACCATTACAAATGTCTTACATATCTACCTACCAAGAATCTTTAGCCTTCAACAAGGTGTTACCCATTCTTGTAGAAGATCCTCATCCTCTGATCACCCTTCCTTTTTCAAGGAAGTCCACCTCCTTCTTTAAGGAGATCACCTTCAAGTCACTACTTTGTTAGAGAGAGGTTGGGGATAGGAGTGGAGAGCTTTACAAGATTCACATTGGAGCATGTGTCAATTCTTTTTTTTTGGGGGGGGGGGTGTTGTTATATGGATTTCATGTGTCATCTTCTTACGATCTTGAAGTTCTAAATGAATTATACACATGTTCTAAGAATATGTTGATTGCGTACAATATTCCAAATAATATTATGAAAGTTATTTTGGTTTATATAAGTTCTATCATTGTGATATTGCTTTAAATTTAGCTTAAGGATTGGTTGTAAAAATATATTTTTCTTTTGTTATGGTAAACAAGGTGATGATTCACTTTATTATTTATATATGTATTTGTGTGTGTATATATATATATATATATATATATATATATATATAATAATAATAATAATAATAATAATAATAATAAATATATATTCCATTATGTAGGTTTTATAGTTGATAAATTTCCATCACATCTTAGGAAAAAGGTAGCTGTAAAATGTAAACTTTAATAGTGAATGATTGTTGTTGTTGTCATCTATCTCATGCATATATCACATACACGGATGGCATCTTATATAAATTAGGTGTCGACTTTAAGTGAAAATGTGACAGTCATGAATGAAATCTCTAACATGTATAGGTAACATACTTGACAAAACCTACATAATGCATAGATTATACACAAAAAGATGACAGTCACTAGGTGGATGATTGTTAACTACATCACCTATTAGGCTAAAGGTGACACACTTGACTGTCTTATGTGAACTGTTTTTTGGTAGTGAACTTTGTGAATGATGTCCTTCGCAGCAAACTGGCAATTGACCAAGATGGGGATATTTAACAGAAGATATATATCACGACATGTATGCCAAATTAATTACACTCGCGACATGTAAATACTTGTGATGTTCGATGATAACAACAAATAAACCACAAGTAAAAGGAACTATATGCTTAATATACATTTTAAAAAGCCGGTCTTAATCAGAATCTACTTCTTGGGAGGTAGATCCCTGACAATTGGTCATGTCGCGTACGGCAAGAAGCTGCTCGGTGACTTCCAACATGGATGGTCTTCCGGCTCCCTTTTCGGTGGTGCATGCTTTAATGAGATCTGTTAGTGCAAGTATCTGAAATGATGTTGCCTCTCCTTCTACAATGGAATTGTTTATATTTTCATCAGCCTTAGAGAAAATAGAATCTGCACATAACATATCTGGACTTCCTGAATTTGTGAAACCCTCATTTTCTTCATATGTATTTTTTAACAGCTCTTGAAGGCATTCTGATGGATCACGATTGTGCAGGACCCAGAGCAGTAGTATGCCAAAACTATACACATCAACCTTCTCAGTTAGCACCTAAGAATCCTTGTATTCTGGATCCAGAAATTCTGCAGCCCCTGTTTTTGGTGGATCGATTTTTCTAGTTTCATCTGGCAACAATAAAACAGTGTTCAAATCCAGAGAGCTTAGCATTGTAAGTCTCAGTTAACCATATGTTTGAAGTTGTTATTTGTCGGTGAATGATCCTATCAGGACTTTTACTATGGATATAAGCTATAGCTTCGGCCAATTCTGTAGCTATCCGTAAACGAACAGACCAAGCTAGGGAGGAATGCTTGAGATTTATATGGTGGTCGATAGTTTCATTTCAATGATATGCATACACAAGAATTGTGTTTTCCTCATCTTCCATACAGTAGCCTAGGAGTGTGACCACGTTCAGATGACAGATGCTAGACAAAGCTTCTATCTCTTGTTTGGCATTACTAGAGAAAAAGTTTACAGAAATGCGTTGAATACCAGTACTGTCCTCAAGGGTTCCCTGTTAGAATAGTCCCATACCTTTGAGCTCTGGGTAGGTTCCTGGGCTTATAAGGTGTGTGGTCCCTTCACCCATTGCCAATTGGTTTTGGGTTGAATACCACACATTCTAATATGGTATCAGAGCGGACCCCATGAGACAAGTGTGAGGACCACACCCTACCTAAAAAAAGAACAAGTGCAAGCACACAAAAGTGGCTGCACATGAGGGGGGATGTTAGAATAGTCTCATACCTCTGAACTCTGGGTAGGTTCCTGGACTTATAAGGTATGTTGGTCCCTTCACCCATTGCCAATTGGTTTTGGGTTGATTACCACACATTCTAATATTCCCATATACATCCCATTAGATACTTTAGGTAGAGGACTCATGTCACGGATGGTGATCAGTTGTTTGGTGATTTGCATCATGCTTGGTCTTTCATCTCTCGCTGGTCTTGTAGATTCTTTGTATAAGATTGACGAGTGTTATCACCTGGCATTCCGGGAACTGTTCTTGCTCAATAAATATTTTTTTCTCCATGTCAAGGAAGATGTGAGGGGTTTTGTATAGGGAAATGGTGTGCACGGGAGAGGGTCGTCCGGTTTGATCGTCTGGTTTGGGGTCTGTATAGAAAACCCCTTTTGTATACCGTTTCTTCATACTTTCGAATGGTATCCACTGGATGACATGCATTCAGTACCCAGTGTAATAGTATGCCAAAGCTATATACGTCGCCTTTCTCCGTGACAGCACCACAATTCATGGATTCTGGGTCAAGATAATAGAGAGTTCCTTGTATGAACACTTCGATCATAGTATCGTCTTGTGGCATGGCAATAGAAAACTCAAAAGCAGAGAGCATAGCATTGTAATATCGTCCAGCCAAACGCTTCTTGGGTTTATATCAGGATGAATTATGGGTTTGGCGGCGTTGAAATGGATGTAAGCCACCGCCTCTGTCACTTGTGTGGCGATCCGCAAACGGCCACACCACGGCATACGATGGTGCTCTACATATGCCGCCCAGCTTGCCGTAAGGTGGAAATTCATATACGATCAGTATGATGTTTACATGTTGGATGCTAGACAACATTGTTATCTCTGTTGTGAGTGACGCTCTTGTATACTAATCACATATTTTATATTTCTTGACAGAAATGTGACCAGCATCAATAATTTAACTTTTCGCTGCTAAACCCCTTGGTGGCCTCGTGCAGCTCCTTAGCGGTGAAAACGCCGCCAGATTGGTTATATAGGCCTGACTGGTTCGATGTAACTGCAATTTTCCGAGTTTTTCTGAAATTTAATTTCCATTTGACTGGTTTGTTGAAACCGTAGCCAAAAGATGTTCTAAACTACATAGAAATTTACATAAATTTAGTATATTGTAATCCATGAATACAAGAGCACAACATCAAGATTGTTCCATTTCAAATCACCATCAAAATCTCATAATAAATAACAAAAACAAATAATTGCCCTCAGCTTGACGCAGATGAACGAAGTTTTTGTGAGAAAACAAGACAGTAAATTGTTGAGCAAGGCAAAAGCAAATAATAAAAATGGAGTGCTAAAACAGAGACGGCCATCAAAAAGGTAAAAGGGAGGGGAATCTACAATGGTTATCGCTGGGAAGGAATCAACTTGGGAGTATTGATTTAGCAAGGCAACCCTCCCGCCACACTCGGACTTACAAGCTTTGCCGCTGGTGTATGGAGAAAACACAGTATAGAAAAATCCTTCAACCTCCTCAAGCAACCGCCCAGCAACCGTGCATAGTTGCATACGAAGCCCTACGAGAGAATAGCACGGCACGCCGTCCGCCGTCTTCTCTGGAGCAAGGGAAATATCACATCAGCCTTAGGGCGTCGCACAAGCGGAGTTGGGAAAGCGGACGAGATGTGACTCAGAGCGGAACTATTTTTCAGCTTGGTTACCTACGGAAGTCCGGAATCTGAGGCTATATATATTGTTGGAAGTCCAGGGAAAATTGGGGAATTCAAGTTTCAGAATTTTATCAAACCAATCAAATAAAATTAAAAGAAGAATTTGACTTCCAGTTAGAGAAAGGAAATCCAATCACGCAATAGCACCGCACCAGAGTCTAGTTAGATTTCAGCAGGTAAACGGAAATATGACAACCGGAAGAAAAAAAAGGCAAAGCTGTTAGAAATCACAGACGTATTGCGGACCTCCCCAGGTTGCTTATACCATTCAGGTGGCGGAAACAGTAGCTCCTCGACGTCACCAGATAGAATATCAGATAAATGTTGACAAGGAGATGATCCCTGCGTGGATGAATTATAAATTTCTTCAGCCAGAGATATATTATCTTGGCTACCTCCTCCCGGTCCTGTGTTCCATTCCTCCATTGGAAGACACCTGTGTATGATCTGCCTGCTAATCAGACGAGGCAGATAAGAGGATGGAAGAGTATAAAAGATGACCTGGGCTGGCTTTCGCTGTACAAAACTTGAAATAAATTCTTAGTATACTTCATGCAGATCACGATCGAATGATAGTGAGATAGTGAAAGATATCATCGACCAGCAGGAAACTATATGTACCGCCCTAGCGTTTTGCTCAAACATGCATCTTCTAAGCTGGAATAAGATTTGATACAAACAAACCCACTGCCAAACATAGCGACTTTAAAATTGTTGCCGCAAATCCAAGCCTAGTGAGCGATGAAGGGCAAGTAAACATTTTATTAGAGTGGCATGGCAACATTATTTTTGCGGTACCTAAAATTTATTAAGATTGTAAAATCTAAATTAATGGATACATAGATCTTATAATAGGACTGTTAAGTCATGTGTGAACTAATTTTTTCTCATATTGCATGCCTTTAGTGATGTGCACCTATATATAAGTTGTTTCGCTACTCCTCTTGATTTTGGTATGGAATCCCAACTCAAATTATATATCGGGCAGATCATCCCTTAGTTTCTCCTCGACAAGTAGTATCACAGCCCGATTTCGGCTTGGGATTTTGCACCTGAAGGCCCGTGTAGTGTGTGGTGTGTGAACGAGTTTAATCCCACATTGTTGCATGTGGGATGTGCACTCATATATAAGTTTTTGGGCTACTCCTATAGCCATTTGATTTTGAAATGGAATCGCAACTCAGATTATATATTGGGTTGGATGGTCCTCTCTCGGTTTCTCCTAAAATTTATTAAGATTGTAAAATCTAAATTAATGGATACATAGATCTTATAATACGACTGTTAAGTCATGTGTGAACTAATTTTTTCTCATATTACATGCCTTTAGTGATGTGCACCTATATATAAGTTGTTTGGCTACTCCTCTTGATTTTGGTATGGAATCCCTACTCAAATTATATATCGGGTTGATCATCCCTTTGTTTCTCCTCGACAAGTAGTATCAGAGCCCGGTTTCGGCTTGGGATTTTGCACCTGAAGGCCCGTGTAGTGTGTGGTGTGCAAACGAGTTTAATCCCACATTGCTACATGTGGGATGTGCACTCATATATAAGTTTTTGGGCTACTCCTCCTATAGCCATTTGATTTTGAAATGGAATCGCAACTCATATTATATATTGGGTTGGATCGTCCTCTCTCGGTTTCTCCCCAACAACGACAATGTTTTGAAGAGTTATATTAATCAGCCGGTTAATTTAGAACGAGATGGTTAATATGATAGGTGATTAGATTTGTGATTAAACTAAATGCAAGAATGGAACGCGAGAATTGAACATAAATAATCAACTCGATCAAAGATTGGGGCCATAGTTTCATTGCTTATTACCCTAATTATTCTCTCTGTCACTACATTTAAATAAGCATGAAAATGAATTCACGGAGCAAGTTGAGTTATCCAATCTCGTTATAATATTAGGACTATGTTAGTAAACATATACCACTCCTTCCAAACAGCCATGATATACGCTAGTTTTCCTCATTTTATATTATTTGAGAGAATTAACCTATACATACTCCATAAATTTATGTTGAAGCAAAAGCAACAAAAATTTTAGATTACTTACTTACAAATTTGTATGTTATAGTCAACATTGAATGACATCGCTCAGAGGGCACTGCCTCAACACTGTCGGACATTTCACTAGTTACAAAGAACTAATATATGTGTTGGACAATGCGCTCTACAGGTGGGGTGAATAGAGCTAAAAATACTTGCACAACAACGTTTCTCGTGTACTAAAAGAATACAACGATAAGTAGCTTACACATTCAATAATATTTCTAATTCTCACATCAACGATGTCTCTCGTGTACTCCATAACATAACACCTACAATTTGTGTTGTTCGACCGCTTTGGATACTATAAATAAATATAAGATAAATAAAAATAACATTTTGATGTGCTAATGGTTCAAGAGTATTTTAACATAGTTTCTCTTGAGCTACTAGGTTTATTCAACCAAAAGAGATAGTACAAAAACATTGTTCATCATTGACCAATACAAACTTTGTTTTCAAATATATAATTCTCTTAACAAAATGCTTTATATAGTATACATATGTTTTAAATCATAGTATTATCGAATGCCTACCCTTATATATAAAACTTATACTTGAAATAAAGAAGCGGGTAACATTTTCAGAAGCCAAACAGTCCCATTTTCCTATTGAGGTGCTCATTTTCTTCTTCTTCTTTTTTATGTTTTTAGCATGGTCAAAGTCTTAAGGTACACCTCTAGGATGTCAAGAGCTTTGGTTTTAAGATCATGGGTTCTAAGACAGACCAACTTGACCTACCTCCAAGCTAGAAATTTAGTATGCCAAGTTCTTCACATGTCCACGCTACCTCATGATAATTTTTGGTATTAAGGGATCTCACTTCCTTTCCCAAAACAAGAGGTGCTAGATCTCCCAACAATTATTGTGGACCATGTGTCTATGGTGATGTAAGTTTCTATGACGGAGAAGACACTCCCATCTGTAGGACAAAAATATTCATTGTCAAAGAGGAGACTTTTTTTATGTTGATTCATTCACATGTAGTTGGAAGCATGCATGAATCTAGGTAATAAAAACCTTTTACTTCCCATGGGCTCCTATAAGGTTTTGAGATCATCACTACAAACACAAGGCATACAACCACAATGGAGAAACTATAGGGTTGAACATGTATAAATGTCAGTAGACCATAAATGTCAATTTAGAAAACTATTAAACCATAGTAAATCACATCACTCTGTCACAACATGGAACAAATGACACGAGTTGGCATGAACTTGTTATTAGATGGTTTCACTCACTCTATTTTTGTAGGAAATCATATCACTTAAGCATTTTACTCATTTTTATGATGTGTAGAAGGGCTTTCATGACTACATTTAGAATAGAAACCAAAGAAGATCTCAAGTATAAGGAAAATCTCTCATCCAGACACAAAGAAGCAAGAAATATCTTAGTCAATAGTAACATTCCTTGTGGAAGTAGACCACTCATAGAGACACCATAGATATCATCCCACACGAAGATCTATTTATCACCCAAGAAGGACAAACATATATAAGCAAATGATAAGAAGAAGAACTTAGAGAATCATGATTAACACTTTTCAAATCCTGCTTGAGATTGTAGGCTACTCTACACACCGTCTCAAGTGCTAACAACAACCCTATTATAAATAACATACAAAGGGACTATTAATAGATAGTATCTAGTCACATGAATAGATTGATTATTGAGATACCCAACATTAGAAGTTCTCTTGATATGATATTGGCTTAGCATCATCATTTAAGGATTGTCAATCAAAATGCATAAATAACTGCCTTTGATTTCACGCTTTGGATACAATCAACCAAAAGAACAACATCCCTTTAATTTAGAGCTTCAAACTTCTGAGTGCAAGAAGAAATAGTATGCAAGGGGAACTAGATATGATGCTTATGAGTAACATTCAGGCAAAGTGATCTAAAATGTTTTCGAACAACAACAAAAGGTCAGATTTGGTCAAATAAAAGATTAATAAACATTCTACAAATACAAGAAAGACTGTCTCAAAATTATCCTTTCCTATTGTATAGACGTTGACGTGTTTCCTCGTGCTGGGTTTGGGGAGGAGAAAATTTTTTGTTTCTGCTGCCTTCTCTGCCTCCCCTAAAACCCGACATTCTCAACATCTAACAACAATCATAGAAGTCATTCCCGTTCAACTTGTCCTTCTCAAGGATGGATCACATAGAAAATGTGTTTGTGTTTGCCATTAGATTCTACAAAAGAAATTTTGCATTTTTGTCAAACATATTTTTATTTCATTTGATAACATTAACGATATTAATTCGGACTTTAATTAACTATTACTCCCATTATTTTGTTCAAATTGATAGCCCTCACTACCAATTCATAAGATCGCATCGCACAACCTCTAGTGAGCCAAGATCTATATTTCATCAAATTATAAGTCAGCTTCGATTGATGGCCCACAACTTGACTAATTAGGTATACAACATTTGTCAATTGTATCTCATGCAACTCTTTGGTAGATGGTGCATACAAATCTTTGTGAAAATACATCTCCATGCTTCTAGGTACTTAATCTCATTAAGATCATCTAGTTAAGTCTGACCCAAAAGTCAATACAATAGAATATGTACCCTTCATTGGTAGATCTACATATCTACCATCACACTTCTACGAGATAGATGGTGCACTATGCTTAGGTGCAACCTATGCTTGGTCGATCAAGACTTCCATGTTTTTTGCTTATAGAAAACATATTAGACTTAATATTTATTAAGAGATTATATATATATATATATATATATATATATATCCAATCACCACATACTTATAGTATGTATCATATGCATGCTATGTCCCACAAATGAAAACATACAATTATAAACACAAGAAACGATTATGGCCATAATATTATAATCCTTAGAGCCATAAGGAATTACTACCAGCTAAGATCTACATCACATGTAGTAACATGTTTTTGGTGAAAATCCATGCTTGAACCAATTTGGGTCAATCTGTTCAACACTTGAACCGATTGGCTTGTCTCCTAGTCGATCGATTGGTCTGTCAGAATGATTGTTTGGACACCGATCTAAAGAACATCTAGACACCTCCAGTTGACCGAATGAGCCACCAGTCGATCAGTTTGCCTCCTCATGTCATCTATCCTCCTCGATCCTTATGTCAATCAATTCTTCTGGAGCAAAGCATCTTCTTTGCCATAATAGGAATTAAACTATCCTAATCATATTTACATATTACATTGTAATAGAGAAACCTCGAGTTACATTTTATGGGAGCATAGGAGGAAAAAAAATATAACTTTTACATATGGAAAAAGAGAGATAGGCTCAGTATGCAAATCGAGATATAAACAAGATAAAACAACCATCCAACCCAGCACAAAGATTTGTGTTATTGCCAAAAACCATGCTAACATCCATCATCAAAACCAATATTAGGGCAACACGTATGAATTATATATATATATATGTTAGGATCATATGTGGTATTTAATCAGATATGCACATTACTCATTTTAATATTTGCATTGTATGTAATAAAATAAATCTGATCATATCAATTTAAATCTCGATACATCATAAATTGACGTAGATCTGATACCATTGTTAGGAAATCTGCACGACATATTAAGCAGTAGAAACAAAAATTTTAATGTCTGATTCCCTGACCAATGAGATCGCATCTACAAATATGTATCTAGGAATGAAGGTAACAAGAGTTATACCTGGTCTTAGAACAAGTCCAATGAGAACTCTTACAGTAGCATGCTTCGTGTTCAAGCAAGACTTGAACAACTGGCGACGACATCCACCTGTTGCAGCACCACAAATTGTGGTTGTTATTGTCCTCCTAGTGGGTGGAAATGACATCCTCACCTCTGTACTAGTCCATGCGGACCATTGAGAACTCCATGTTGCTCTATCAAATCCAATAGGAAGGATGTGTCCCTTCAAACGTCAACCTACCAGGGTTGATTTGGTCTCCCATGTTGTCTCTCCCTTGATGTCCCTCCCTTTCACAGGTAGGACTTTCTTGGGCTCTCTAGTTACCACAACTAGAGAGGACAACTCTTCATCAAAAAAACTTGTTGTTATGCATTTAAAATCCTTGATTCCTCTCTATTTATAGGAGTGCCAGAGTCAGGGTTTCCAGTTCAACCAGGAGTTGAAGAGATGGATTTTCATGAATTTTCTACAACTTGTGAATGATTAATCGGCTAGTTCATAGATGAACCAATCAGTTTACAGGAAACCCCTCTATTTATAGGAGTGCCAGGGTCAGGGTTTCCAATTCAATCGGGATTCGAAGAGATGTATTTTCATGAATTTTCTACAAGTTGTGAATGATTAATCGGCCAGTTCATAGCTAAACCGATTGGTTCGCATGTGAGACGATCGATTCAACCCTTAAATCTGTCATTCACCACATTTCTTATTCACAATTATATTGAATTTTAATGTTTGTTTAATTCACATGATGACATCAACATCAATTCTTGATTCAATCGAATTGATCATTGAACCAGGAGTTCACAAAGGCTGGTGGCTCGAAGGGTCAATTGGTCGGTTCACTGGGTCAACTGGTTGGTTCATGCCCTGGTTCATGTATTATTCAACCAATGTAGTTTCTAATTGACTTGATGCTTGAATCAATCAGTTTAGCACTTGAACCAATCCTTTCACAGTCTAATCAGTCAATTTTCAACCATTGTCATTGAAATTGAATAGCTAAACACTTTAGTAATAAAGTTAAAGATCATTCTTGAATAAACTCCTAATCCAAGTGTATCCTATGCTTGTGGCCCTAAGGGTCCCAATTTACATTGGCAGTGAATGTTCATAACCAATTTATGACATCACAAGCAATGAGTGATATCTAGCAACACATCATTGCTACCCAAGTACATGGAAAGTCAAAAAACAACTTCAACCTAAAATCTGTTATCAGTGTTCACTGTAAAAAAATGGTCTTTAACTACAAAAAAGTTGTAGAAAAAACCACAAATTTGTAGTGAAAAGCTTTACCTACATTTATCCTTACATTTAGAATATAAAACTAATACCCATGTAGCTAATTTCCTTTTCTACATTATTCAAAGTTGTAGTTAGATATTCATCTAGCTAAAATTCATATGTAACCCTAATTGTAGTTAAAACTTGTCCTTACACATAAAAATGTAATTGCAATTGTAATTAAATATATGACTACAATTGTAGTTGTAGCTATGATATGTAGGTGGAAATGGCATTTGTTACAATTGTATATGTAGTTCATGTGTAAAAAAATTTGGCGCTTACTACACCTGTAATTGTAGTTACTGTGTAGTCAGAGACATCATGTACTACACATGCATGCATATGTAGTTAGATTATGTATACAATCATTAAATTGTCAGTACGAAAGTATTTTGAAGAAAGAAGAAAAAAATTAATATTGATTTAGATCAAGTTGTGGTTGTGATTTCAATAATCGTACTTCTATTATATTAAAACAATGAGTACACATGGGGAGGACATAAACTTTGCCCCTGTTTTGCAACATGGAAAAAAGATATATGAATTCCATTATGCTCAGTAGATGATGTTTGGGATTTGATGTCGGATGGTAGTACTAATTGTTAGTATTACAATACATGTCTCCAAGTGATGGATCATTTTGTTAAATGACTTATGAGTTTTTTATTGAGTTGGATATTTTCATTAAAGAACAATTAGATTTCTTTAAGTATGAGTCATGTTCTGATCTTCTACAACAGAGTTGGCTAAAGTGACTTACTGACCAAGTGGGGTGAGTTTTTTTTAAGAAACATACTTAGAATTTATCTAGTTCTCTAGCTCATTGTCATGGATTTTCTATTTATTGATGAGGTTCCTTGAAGATGAATTTTATGCTTTGGGCAATCCTAGTAACTATTCTAGTTTTAACAAGGAGAGTGGTGGTTGTTAGCACTACCTAAGGGGGCAAGTTTCTTTGTTTCCAAAGAGTACTTTATTTTTGGATCCTTTGGTTCTTTTGATTACCCCACTCCTGTCAATGTTGTAAGGAGTGGTAGTATTTAATTCTATGGCATTGAAGAAAAAATCTATCATAATGAGTGTTATAAGTAGCTGAATTCAATAGGCAAAGATCGTTGATTTTCTAGTTCAGTTCAAAATACATGAGAGATTCACTTATAATTATCAATTTAGTGGGATAGTAGATGCATATCACATTGAGTCATTTATACAAGCAAAGATACTTTATGAAATCATATATTTTATAGGAAAAATGAAAATGCCAAAACTTCCATCAGAAAAAGGATACCAAAGATCTAAATCTCTTCATTATGGTTCCACCTAAAATTTGGAAATGACCATAATCAAAATCGACAATAGATGAACATATTTGAAAATTGTGACGTATTAATTCAAACCCATGTACCTAAAATAATCACAAGGCTTAGAATCTTGTCACAGCTATACCTACTTGTTGGAAGATGATCATTGTGGAAGACAGTGAAGAGGGAAGGGGAGGAGAGAATCATTACTACCCTCGTAATGATGGAAATAGTGTCTACCGGTGACAACAATAAAACCCTAGGGATGGAAGTGATCAAGTGTGATCGCAATAAAACCTCAGGATGTAGGCATTCAGGTCTACTGGTGATGACAACAAGACCCTCGGGATGATGAGGGAGCAAGTATGCATGCAATGTCAACAAGGCGCTCTGACTGAGAATGTGGAGCCGTCCGAAAGAAGAGCATGTGATCAGGGGCGTGAAGAAGAGAAGTGGATGTGACTATGGGATTGGGGCAGGAGAGAGAGATACCACAGTCGATAGTCAGGTTCAAACTACACAGTATTAGTTAGTAATGATGAAGCTAGAGAAGACAGGAGTGATTTGGATAGGAGTGTGCACGGGAGTCAAAGAAATAGAGTCAAGCGTTAAAATGGAAGTGGATTTTGTTTTGGAGGAGTGGAGAGTGTGTTAAAAAATAGTATTTAGGTTGGTAATATATTAGATTAAATAGATTTGGTTACTTACATTTTTATAAATTGTAAGCATAAGGGACTTTTAGCTACAAATATATTATATGTAATCACAAAAAGTGTTGCTAAATCCTCTCTTTGCTGTAGTGGTTACCATGATCATATGGTTCCTTTATCTTCGATATCCAAATTGAACTCGAGGTATGGGATCATCATCCTCTTCAACATTCAATCCATGTTCCTTGAACTAGAGCATATTATATGAGATGCATGTCAGCTCACATATCACATATTGAGTCACATGAGTATGGCCATACATTTCTCAGTCTTTCTTATCAAGTGTCTTGGATATCAATCTCCTGTAGGAGGGGCAACTTCCTTCTACATCACTCACACTCAATCGCCATGTGTCACAATGTACCCAAGCATCACCTTTTATGGAAACTCTTATTCATGGTCACATTAGATGATGTCAAAATACATTGAATCACATGTGATGAGTGTGGTGACTTTAGGTATGAGAACCACAGTCACCACTATCACTATGAGAGTTGATTCTGACTACCATTCCATGGTATCCATGTATGACTCCCAACGTGGGTCTGTCCAATACATTATTCTCTAACATGTATCTATGTGTTTGGTTTGATATCACATATAATGACTGATGAGATTCGATCATCAACCAACACATACTCTAGTCTTATGTATTATTTTGTCTATCTTGCTTCCATAGTAATATCCGACTACAGACATAACAAGAGCATATGTACTCTTAACATACATATGATCTCATTATACATTTGCTAAACTTGAAGACATATGTCGTCGAGTAACATCATTCTTAAGATATCTACTATGTTTGTATCATCATCTCATGATTGAGATAAAAGTGATAAATGAAATTACCTTTATCATTATCAAATCAGGTATCTAATGCCACATTATAATCATTATATGAATGGCTCTTTGGGATACATACCTACAAAGCAATAGGTGGAAAATAAATAGTAAGAACAGAAGTAATGGTATTCTTACACATATTAAATCTTTGATTTTTTCCAAGTTTGTATGTACTTTACATATAGATTTTGAGACAAAATTGGTATATTGTGATTCTCGTCACTTTCTTGTTAAAAAATTGCTCCTGATCCTTTCATAGTGTCTTACTAACTTTCTTATACATGTTTGGTTATTGTTTATATTTTCATCATACAGAGGGATATGTTTTTTTGAAATGTATGTGTTCCTTGATAATAATTGTTGCCAGTCAAGTTTGTCCTAATGAAATTGGATCGACGCACATCCTTTAGTTTTCTTATAGTTTTTTGTTGACTGGGTTTGTCCTGAGGAAACTCTACTAACAAGTATCTTGCGGTTTTCCAGTAGTGGTTTGACACAAAAACCTGACTGAAAACACTATGCACTAAATATACAAATGACTTATGGATGATAATTTCCCTCTCAGCTAGACTTTCTCAACCAATAGCCTTATTTTATGGAATTTCCCTTAGTATCTTTTTATGATATGTATATTGTCATGCTTTAAATTTCCTATCTTACATACAACTCTATCTCTCTGATTGCTCTAAATTGGTATCTCTATATCTTGCAACCACTTGTCTTGAGTTTTTATGCATGTTTTGATGATGATCTCTTTGGATTTCTTCTTTGTGCTTTTAATTGCCTCCATTGTTCTCTAACTTGATACATATATCTAGTTGTCTATCTTTATTATGCAACCTTGAGTTTCTTAGTGGTAATAACCTATTGGTAATGATGCATATTTTCTAGTGAGTAATATACATCCATGATCTTAAATAGCATATTTCTTTGTATGGATATTTCTCTACATCTACTCGTAGCTTATTTTCAACTTGTGAATCCTATGTTATGATCTAGATCCTACTAGTAGTCCTAACTTGTGATATCATCTACTAGTAGCCCATATACATGTAATTCTAGGTTTTTTCATCAATCGATATTTGTCTTATACTAAACATGGATCTTATTTTATACATACTCAAACTTGTTCTTCGATTTCCACATCTACTATCTTGAGTTACATGATTGCATAGCATTGCTTTGGTTATTGTTAGAATTACATCTAGGGTTGTTTAAATGTATGATTTGATTTGATATATATACTTTAATTAGACATCTCCTTGGTTTTTGCTCTTGTACCCCTTTTTCTAACAAGTTATATTTTGGCTCTTCAACCCCCTCACTTTTTGAAATGACAAAGTGGGAGAAGACATGTATAATGTAAAGATGGAAAAGAGATATATGTAGAACATATATGAGTAGAAGACATAGATTCTACAAATGCCACGAAAGCTAACCTTATAGAAGAAAAAACATTAACTGAGGAGGAGTATATAAAATCAATTAGCAAAAAATTGAGGGGGAGCATAAATACTTAATCTTGTTTAATCCCCTATGTTTATCTAGAGGATTCTATATATCTTATTAGAAAAAGCTTTCAATACATTTATGAAATATTTTTTCTATCTTCAGAAAGGGGACAATGTTGACTCAATGTCAAAACCGACCAATCTTTTGACTTGATAATGACTAAACCATTCCACTTATTTGTGTCTAATGCTTCTACTTGAGTGATTTTAGATTAGATAAGAACACTTTGAATGCTTAAAGTTACACATACTAATTTAGAGAAATCATGTCTTACATGTATAAAGATCAAGATTCAAGAATATATAGTTTTTCCATAGATCTTTGATGTAAAACACTTGTATTGATTGTATAACTTGTAATTAAGCTCATATGTTGTAGAAGAACACTTGTTTGTAATTAAGCTCATATGTTGTTGAAGAATCTATCAGGGTGAATTAATATGCACTTTAGATGGTCATGGAAATCACTAGATCGCAAAGACAGTCAGCTGAATTACCCAGGGTATAACTTTGGAACCTTTCGTTGGACAAATTTGGTAACTCGATCGACCATTAAATGGCTGAAAATAAGGGATATCGGCCAAGTTTTCCAAAAGCTAACTCAGCCTACAATTGATGAATGCATATTCATCTCTTATTTTTGCTTCATTTAGAATAATTAATTAGGATTTTTTTGTTAATTTTAGCTAATTCAAAATAAATAGCACTTTCATCTTCTTGATATAATTTTCCTCAATTCTTATGACATTTTTCTTAATTTTTAGGAATTATCTAAGTAATTAAATCGAGAGAATAAAATATGAAGATATGAGGCTTTTCAAATATTCCCACAGTGCCTGAGATACTCGTCACCAAAATAGCCATATCATTTGCGTCTAAAGGCAGAATTTTAAGATAAAATATGAAATGAAAAGAGAATTTTATTAGCTACAACAAAGATATATTTTGCAATAATTTTGGTGTTTATTTGGTTGCGCAATTAACCAGCGAAAGTAGCCTTATATTTTTCTGCAGAGTTTGATTTCAGTATATACCTTTCACTAAAATTGGTATAACCCCCACATCCCAAGGTAGAATTTATTGTGCAAGTATGCGTTGGAAATATAATTCAATTATCTATAGGAAAAATATACTTTCTGACCGTTTTCGAATTTTTAACTAACCCAAAAATATGCTTGAAATCGCTGTTACGGGAAATTACTGCAGAAAGAATGTAAAGCAAGCAGTTGTTTTCTCTATTGATTAGATCCAGAAAGTTAGCAGCCGCCGCCGGCCATTTATTTTTCCCTAAACCTAATGTATACCCCCCCTCCTTCTCCTATAAAAGGAGGGGCACTTCCTCCTCCTTTGGGTATCTCGGGTTTTCTCTTGTATTAGCATTCTGGAGCAATCTTCTTGTATTCTTCTAGTTCTGAAATAAAGTAGCCTTGCAATTTTGTTTTGTTATTCTGTTATGTTTTAGATCTAGTATTTTCTTTCTCCTCCTCCCCTCTCTTGAGAAATCGAGTAAGGTAGGAAGAGGAAGCCATCTTCATTGTCTCTAATCGAGGATCAGTAGTCGTAAGACTCAAAGATGGCTAGATCACTTCCTCCCTCCGTCTCTCTTTTCTCCTTCTCCATGAGTGAGTAGTTTTTTATCGAGGCAAGGGGAATAACCCCATAGACATGGCTTTATCAAATTTTCCTTAAAAAATGATTCTAGATGGCTTTTGGGTTTGATAACTAATTGATCTATCAAAGTAATTAATTGATTTGATCAAAAGTTAATCTGGATGGATATGACCGTGGAAGTTTAGATTTAGAACAACAAATCCAATCACATAGAAGTTTTGAAACGACCGTGGATCTTCTTCTTTTAGGATGATGTACTAAGAAGCATGAGCACCAGGACCAATGGGTTCATGTGGAGTCCATCTTTAGTGGATTTTTATTAATTCACTTGCCTTCATCGAATCCATCATTTTTAAAGGATCAGTTTGTTTTTGCCTAGGCTAAGGTGGTAAAACCCCCTAAAGCCTCGATTCTCATTTCTTGATCTAATCACCGCTTGCTTTTGCTTTCTCTATAGTCCTTTCATTCATAATTATTGTTTTTCTTGTGCTAACAACAATATTAATTTACCTTGTGATAGGGCAAATTCATATTCTTGTTAAGTGCATTCCATTCTTGCATTTATTTCCTTAGTGTTAATCATCAACCCCCAAAACTCGACTTTTATTTTCTGTTCCAAATCTTAAAAAATACCAAAAACAAATAACAAGTTCTTCAAAACAATTGGGATAAAAAGAAACAATCTTAAATAGTTGGCATGTGGGATCGACCCTTTCTATACTAGCCTTAACTGGAAAGCTAAAAGGTTTAAACTCTAGGATTAACAATCTTAGTGATTGGTGTGTTAAGCGATGCATATTAATTTGGTGCCGTTGTCGGGGACTACGGATTGTTTCCTCGAACCCCCAAAAATCTTTTTAAAAACTTTTTTTTATATTTTATGCCTTCCGAGTAACATTCTGGAAGTGCTACTCCTCTTTCTGCCGAGTTTCCATTCCGGCAGTCTGTTTTTTTCTGCACACGAATAGCTGCTTTAATTGTGCATGCGAAGCCCGAACGTCGATTTTCAACTGTTTGATCCGGAAATAGAAAGGACTTTTCATCGTCTAAACCGTCAAAATCTAGTGAGAATGAATGAAGAGGAATTCGCCCGTAGGATCAACCAAGCTCTCGCAGCTCAAAGAGAGCTCATCCAAGCTGAACAAGCAGAAAGAGAAGCCGCTTTGCGAGCAGCCTTTAGGGCTGAACAAGAAACCATAGAAGTCGATAGGAGGGAAGCCGAAAGGAAAAAACAATTAAGGACTTTTCTGTTCCCAAAACTGCTTATGCGCAACATCCGGTCATACCCCCTGACATTATTGCTCCACAATTTGAGATCCGAACATAATGGATCACCATGATGCAAGCCAACCCCTTCTCAGGCAACAATGGGGAAAGTTTCCAAGATCATCTTCAAATGTTCATTGACCATTGCTCTTTGAACAAACTTTCGGGTGTCTCTGAAGATGCCATTCATCTTGTGTTGTTTAAGTATTCCCTCTCCGGCCAAGCTAGTAGCTGGTACAACACTATGGAGAGCGAAGAACATGTCACAACTTGGGAAGTTCTACAAAGCAAGTTTCTTAAGAAATTTTACCCCCCTTCCCTCACCTACGAACTTAGGGGCCAAATCACTCACTTTTCTATGTCCCCAGGAGAGTCTTTAGGAGAAGCCCGGAAGAGGTTCAAAGACTTACTTAGGAAGTGCCCCCACCATGATATCTCTCAAGCCCAACTCATAGAGATCTTCTACCGTGGTGTTGATGATGATACCAAATTCTTTCTCGATTCCTCATGTGGAGGAAATTTCATGCATCAAAGTTTGACTAGCACATGGGAAGTAGTCAAACGGGCTTCCGAAATGAGGTCTAGAAGAGGGATAGGTGGAATCCTTCAGGTAGCCAAAGCAGAAGTTAATGATGATATCCAAAGCATAGCAGAAAGCCTCAAGTTAATTGTCTTAAAACAAGATCGGTTAGAGTCATCCTTGGTCACCCTTAGGGAGGCACCCCAACAACTAAAAGCCATGGATTCTCTCTGTGGTATTTGCCAAAGATACGACCATACCACCCTCTATTGTCAATATCTCTACAACATGCACATGCAACCTGAATTAGGACAACAACCAGAAGACCTCAATTCAATCCATACCATACCAAGCCAAGGTTACTACAATCCCAACCAAACTAGAAACCACCCTGGTTTTCAATATGGGAACCCTTTAGGTGCTGAGAACTCTAGCCAACTCTAGACCCAACAAAGCCCCCCATAACCTCAAGGTAACAATCGACCACCACTTGGATTCCCATACAACAATCAAAGGAACTTTGGAAACCAAGGAAATTACCGAGGAAATCATCTAACCCGACCACCATATCAAGGACAACAATTTCAAAACTTAAACCTTCCTGCTCAAAACCTCAATCAACCACCTCCTCAACCAAATGTCCCGACCTCTACCACCACCCCTACGTCTGACGAAAGGATAGCTGCCTTGGCGCAAATCATCATTGCTCAACAAGCTCATCAAAAGGCGACGGACACCCAACTAGCTCGTCTGTTTGCCCAACAAAAACCTCTTGCCGGGACTTTTGCAGGGCAGCCTGAAAACAACCCCAAATATCCTGAACAACTCAAGGTTGTCTCTACTCGTTCGGGAAAAGTGCACGCCCTTCCCCCTCCAGAAAAATCTTCAGACCCACCTCTAGAATTTGAGGATGAGGACATGGTAGTTGTCAAACCTGAAGCTACACACAAACCATCCGTCCCCGAAACCCCTCAAGTAGAAGATGAAGAACCAATCTACAAACCCTAACCTCCCTATCAATCCCGCCTCAAACAAACAAGACTTGATGCCCGCTTCATGAAATTTAGGGATGCTATGAGAAAAATACATGTCGACATTCCCTTCCTTGATGCTTTGGTAGACATGCCCGCCTGGTCCAAGTATATGAAATCTCTCTTGACTAGGAAGTATGTTACTAAAGAATATGAGACTGTTAAACTTGCTAGGACCACATCAGATTTTATCCTAAGTAAGATGCCTAAAGAACAGAAGGATCCAGGTTCTTTTGGAATAGGATGCTAGTTGGGTGACAATGCTTGTAGAAAAGGCCTAGTAGATTTAGGAGCCCGTATATCCATCATGCCATATAGTCTTTGCAAAAGACTAGGATTCAATGACATGTTACCCACAACCATGACCATCCAACTGGCAGACTCATCCACAACTAAACCCATGGGAATCATAGAAGACATTCCGGCTAAAGTTGGAAATGATGCATACGTCCCTTGTGATTTTGTGATCATGGATATCAAGGAAGATTTACGCTACCCTCTCATTTTTGGACGTCCCTTCTTAGCCACTGTTCGTGCCTTAATTGATGTTGAGGCTGGTACCATTTTGTTAAGGATAGGGAAGCAAACCCTAGAGTTCAGGGTGTTTGAAAGCATGAGAGGACCTAGTCTTGAGGAAGAAGTTTACCTCCTAGATTGCATTGATGAATTATCCCAACTAAGGAAAGAATGGGAATTAGTTGATGACCCCCTACACACCGCCCTCACTATCCTCACCGAATGTGATTTTGACAGTGAACCATCAAATCAACTCAAGAATCATTTGGATAACTTTGAGGAAATTCCATGTGCTGAGATTGAGGACCTTAAAATGATCTCCACCATAGAAAAACCTGAACCACCAAAGGCCCCATAATTGAATACTCTCCCCATAGGTCTGAAATATGTTTTTCTTGATGAGCTAGAACTATGCCATGTCATCATAAATTCTTCCCTTCCCCTCGAACAAGAAACCAAACTTACGGGTGAACTTAGGAAAAAAGGAGCTGCCTCAGGGTACAAAATGACAGACTTAGTTGGAATAGATCAATCCATCTGCATCCACAAAATCCCTATGATAGAAGACCACAAACCTTCTCGTGATCCACAAAAAAAACTCAACCCAAATATGAAGGAAGTAGTTCGTCTAGAGGTGATCAAACTTTTGATTACAGGAATCATCTATCCCATCTCTGACTCCCCACGGGTCATCCCAGTTCAAGTTGTTCCCAAAAAGGGAGGGACTACTGTCATTCGTAATGAGAAGAATGAACTCATTCCCACTCACACAGTTACAGGATGGAGAATGTGCATTGACTACAGGAAGCTCAACAAAGCAACTAGGAAAGATCACTTCCCCCTTCCCTTCCTAGATCAAGTTCTTGAACGTTTAGCCCATCGACAATACTTTTATTATCTAGATGGCTACTCAGGTTTTTATCAGATTCCCATTCATCCTAAATATCAAGAGAAAACTACTTTCATATGCCCCTTTGGTACATATGTCTTTAGACGAATGCCCTTTGGTCTGTGCAATGCACCTACCACCTTTCAAAGATGTATGTCTGCTATTTTTTCAGGGTTAACTGAAAATATCATGGAAGTGTTCCTGGACGATTTCTTCGTCTATGGAGACAGTTTTGATTCCTGCCTTCAAAAACTCTCCCTTGTCCTTGATAGATGTATTGAATCACACTTAGTCCTTAATTGGGAGAAGTGTCACTTCATGGTCAAGGAGGGTATTGTTCTAGGCCATAAGGTGAGCAACCAAGGCATTGAAGTAGACCAAGCTAAGATTGAGGTCATCACCAAGCTGCCTCCCCCAACCTCTGTCAAAGACATCCAAGCCTTCTTAGGACATGTCAGTTTCTATCGGCGATTCATCCGTGATTTTTCCAAAATCACAAAACCTCTCACCAATCTTCTTCAAAAGGAGGTGCCTTTCCATTTTGATACGGCATGCATGGAGAGCTTTCTATGTTTGAAAAATGCTCTCACCGCCACTCCTATCATCTGTTCTCCTGACTGGGCCTTACCCTTTGAAATCATGTGTGATGATAGTGATTTTGCTGTAGGTGCCATTTTAGGACAGAGAATTGACAAAAAACACCACATCATTTATTATGCATCCAAGACCTTAGATGAAGCTCAGTAAAATTACACAGTCACTGAAAAAGAAATGCTAGACATTGTCTATGCATTCGATAAATTTCGCTCATATCTTGTTGGTTCAAAGGTTGTTGTTTACACTGATCATGCAACTATTCGCTACCTCATGACCAAAAAAGATGCCAACCCTAGACTCATAAGATGGATTTTGTTATTGCAGGAATTTGATCTAGAAATCCTAGACAAAAAGGGATCTGAAAATGTCGTGGTTGACCACCTCAGTAGACTTAGCTATATCCCCATTGATGAAAATCCCATAAATGAATCCTTACCCGATGACCAATTGCTCAAGGTAGACTCCCAATTCCCTTGGTTTGCTGATTTTGTAAACTATTTAGCTGCAGGTGTATTGCACCCCGAGTATACGGGACACTCTAAAGCTAAATTTTTACATGACGTCAAAAATTATTATTGGGACGAACCTTATGTTTTGACTTTGTGCCGATGGTTTATATCGTCGTTGTGTATCCCAAGAAGAAAGCATCACCATTTTGGAACAATGTCACTCTGGCCCCTATGGTGGTCACATGAGTTCCCAAAAAATGGCTAGAAAAGTCCTACAATACAGATTCTTTTGGCCCACCATCTTCAAAGACGTCTCATATGATTATGTGCTCTCATGTGACCAATGTCAAAGGACGGGTAATATCTCCAAGCGTGACCAAATGCCGCTCACCTCTTAGCATGAATTAGAGATTTTTGATGTCTAGGGAATCGACTATATGGGCCCATTTCCTTCTTCTTATGTGTTTGGTTACATTTTAGGCGTAGTCGATTACGTGTCAAAGTGGGTTGAAGCCATACCTACTAAAACATGTGACTCTAAACCTATTAAGAAACTCTTTAAAGATGTCATTTTTCCTAGATTTGGAGTCCCTCGCACCGTCATTTCTGACGGGGGATCCCATTTTTCGGAGAAAATTTTTGAGGCTCTTTTGAAAAAATATGGGGTTTATCACAAAGTCGCCACTCCTTACCATCCTCGGACCAGTGGGCAGGTAGAAGTATCCAACAGACAAATCAAATCCATTTTAGAAAAAACTGTTGGACGAACTAGGAAAGATTGGGCATTAAAAATCAATGACGCTCTGTGGGCATATCGTACTGCCTACAAAACACCCATTGGTACCACCCCCTTCAGATTGATCTACGGTAAGTCATGTCACTTACCAATAGAACTAGAGCACAAAGCCAGCTGGGCCATCAAAAGTTTGAATTTTGACCTTTCTATGGATGGAGAGAAACGTTTTCTCTAAATGAATGAGCTTGATGAACTTAGGATGAGTGCCTACGAAAATGCAAGAATCTACAAGGATCGAACCAAAATGTGGCATGATGGTCACATCAAGTGCAAAGACATTAGAGAAGGGGATCAAGTTTTAGTTTTTAATTCAAGATTATGACTTTTCCCTGGAAAATTCAAGTCGAGATGGTATGACCCCTACATTGTCAAGTGTACTTATCCACATGGCGCTTTTCTTCTCTGGGATAAAGTTTTGGGTGAGTTTAAGGTTAATGGGCACCGACTTAAAAGATACATCACCACTGAAGACCTTGTCGCTTCAGATTCAAACAATTGTTCATCTTTGAAAGACCTGAACCTATCCAACCCCACAACTTCCCCATAATCCCAATAGACTGATCCATCTCTTGTCAGGCCATGACGTAAAACTTGGCGCTTTTTGGGAGGCAACCCAAATAATTTTTGCATTTTTTTCCTTTCTTTTCTAACATCATCACCCTTATTTTTTTTGTTGTTCTTCTCTTTTGGGGAGTTGTTGTCGTCGTCCTTCATCCTCCACCACAGTGATTATTTCCCCCATCTCAGATTTTGATTTTGCTCGGGACGAGCAAAGTCTTAAGTTCGGGTTAGGGATGGGTGGTACGTTTCCACCCCTTTTTCTTTCCCTTTTAGTATCTTTTCTTTGTTTTACATTTTGCATGTAGTTATTTTTTTTTCATAGTACAATTGGCCCATATCTAGTCAGCCTTGATATGATCATTTGTCAAAATACTCCCCTCAATGATGTAACTACCTTGCAACTAAAATTTTGAAACTTTCATGACTAGAAATCCTCATGTCACTTAGGACCTCAAATAATAATCACTCCTTGGAAAAGATGGCAAGCCATAGAGGACGGATAGGATTCAAGAGTGATGCTTTCTTATCATGTACAACTTGTATAAATTTTCTTGATTTTTTGCATGATTCGGTAATAGTTGAACCAATGCATGGTACTCTAAAAAAAGAGAGAGAAAAAAAAAGTTGCACAAGAACAACCTCTTCTACTCTTCTTCCACCACTTCCAAATCTTTTCATTCGTCAAAAAGAAAAAAGCCAATCGTGCCTAAAAGCTAAGCTTCCCCCTCTTCTGCTTCTTCCATACCCACACAATTGGGTGTATCACCAAAAATCAAAGAAAAAAATGCGGTCAATGTAACTGCATGTCCACTAAATAAAAAGGTCTCGAGTCGAATAGAGGAGAGACTGTCCTTCTTCCATACCTCCTTCATTCCAATTTTCTACCCAGGGGAAAACTACAAAAACCCAAACATCCAAAATCAGCCTTATTCTTGTGTAAAACTAAAAAAAAATTGGAGTACCAAATGTAAAGGTGAAATAAAAATCTATTTTATTGTAGGTCTTGAATAAATGTAAGTTTGTGAAGTAAGAAATATAAAAGTCACTTTTCGTGAATTCAGGAAGTCAGGGTCGCTTGGCCATATTTTGGTGGAAGGAATCAAGTGGTTGTTAGGAGAGTGAGGATGATAGGTTGAGAGTATGTATTGAAAGTATTTCTTGATTTTAATGTTTCTCGGGACGAGCAAAGTTTAAGTTTGGGGTATTTTGATGAATGCATATTGATCTCTTATTTTTGCTTCATTTAGAATAATTAATTAGGATTTTTTTGTTAATTTTAGCTAATTCAAAATAAATAGCACTTTCATCTTCTTGATATAATTTTCTTCAATTCTTATGACATTTTTCTTAATTTTCAAGAATTATCTAAGTAATTAAATCAAGAAAATAAAAGATGAAGATATGAGGCTTTTCAAATATTCTCGCAGTGCCTCAGATACTCGTCACCAAAATAGCCATATCTTTTGCGTCTAAAGGCGGAATTTCAAGATAAAGTATGGAATGAAAAGAGAATTTATTGGATATAAAAAAGACATATTTTGTGGTAATTTTGGTATTTATTTGGCTGCACAATTAACCAATGGAAGTAGTCTTACGTTTTCCCGCAGAGTTTGATTTCAGTATATACCTTTCACCAAAATTGGTATAAATCCCACATCCCAAGGCAGAATTTATTGTGCAAGTATGAGTTGTAAAGATAATTCAATTATCTACAGGAAAAAAATATTTTCGGACCACTTGCAAATTTTTAACTGTCCCAAAAATATGCTCGAAATCGCTGTTAAGGGAAATTACTGCAGAAAGAATGTAAAGCAAGCAATTATTTTCTCTATTGATTAGATCCAGAAAGTTAGCAGCCACCGCCGGCCATTTCTTTTTCCCTAAACCTAATGTATACCCCCCCTCCTTATCCTATAAAAGGAGGGGCACTTCCTCCTCCTTTGGGCATCTCGGGTTTTCTCTTGTATTAGCATTCTGGAGCAATTTTCTTGTATTCTTCTAGTTCTGAAATAAAGTAGCCTTGCAATTTTGTTCTGTTATTCCGTTGTATTTTAGATCTAGTATTTTCTTTTCTCCTCCTCCTCTCTCTTGAGAAATCGAACAAGGTAGGAAGAGGCATCCATCTTCATTGTCTCTAATCGAGGATCAGTAGTCATAAGACTTGAAGATGGCTAGATCACTTCCTCCCTCCGTCTCTCTTTACTCCTTCTCCATGAGTGAGTAGTTTTTTATTGAGGCAAGGGGAATAACCCCTTAGCCATGGCTTTATCGACTTTTCCTTAAAAAATGATTCTAGATGGCTTTTGGGTTTGATAACTAATTGATCTATCAAAGTAATTAATTGATTTGATCAAAAGTTAATCTGGATGGATATGACCGTGGAAGTTTAGATTTAGAACAACAAACCCAATCACATAGAAGTTTTGAAATGACCGTGGATCTTCTTCTTTTAGGATGATGTACTAAGAAGCATGAGCACCAGGACCAATGGGTTCATGTGGAGTCCATCTTTAGTGGATTTTTATTAATTCACTTGCCTTCATCGAATCCGTCATTTTTAAAGGATTAGTTTGTTTTTGCCTAGGCTAAGGTGGTAAAAACTCCTAAAGCCTCGATTCTCATTTATTGATCTAATCACCACTTGCTTTTTCTTTCTCTATAGTCATTTCATTCATAATAGTTTTTTTTCTTGTGCTAACAACAATCTTAATTTTCCTTGTGATAGGGCAAATTTACATTCTTGTTAAGTGCATTCCATTCTTGCATTTCTTTCCTTAGTGTTAATCATCAACCCCCAAAACTTGTCTTTTATTTTCTGTTCCAAATCTAAAAAAATACCAAAAAAATAACAAGTTCTTCAAAATAATTGGGAGAAAAAGAAACAATCTTAAAAAGTTGTCCTGTGGGATCGACCCTTTCTATACTAGCCTTAACCGAAAAGTTAAAAGGTTTAAACTCTAGGACTTAGTGATTGGTTTGTTAAGCGACGCATATCAACAATACTACAACAACTACTTTTTATAGTGAATAATAGAAGTTAGAAGGGTGAAAGAGATGAAAAAGATTTGTTTGTCACCCCAATAATGGTAATTTGTCCTAAGTGGTTCTAACATCTTAGAGGCATCCTCAATTACTAATGGGACTATTGGGATTCATCCCATGGTAAGCCAAGAACTATTAAGGCCCCTATACTATAGTTGAGAGAGATTATCCTTTAGAGAGCCTCCATCTACTCTCATGAACTCAATCACTTGCTACATCCATTAGAATCAGTAGAAGATTGGTAAGAGAGATAGTCCTACATGTATATCTTGTGAGGCTCTCACTTCCTCCACCTATCAATCTCCCTTTATATCATGAACATGAGGATTCTCTTTATTTTTTAAGAGAGGTGAATAAGAATAAGGGAAGGATTCTCTCAGTGAAAAATTCTCCTTGATGAAGGTGAAGTCAAAGGAGGTAGATCTAAGTCAATAGTGGGTATGTCCTTAAAGGTGGAAGAGTTGTTGCAAGAGTGAGTAAGTATTTGGATAATACCAAAGACTCATTGGAATAGTAGGTAAGTCCTTGGTAAGGAAAAATACTCTTGGTCAGTGATAGGTAAGTCTTGTGCAGTGGTTATTGACTCCAAAGTCCAAAAAGGAATATTAGTTTAGCCCTTGTCCTAGAAAAGGGTTGTCTTATATTGTAACTCTTATAATGTAATATAAGGAGTGTGAAATGGTTAAAAATCCTAGAGATGGATCCCTCTAGGAAGTGGATGTACATATCCTAGTTTGGAGGTTGGAACCACTATATATAACTTGTATTATTTGGTGCCTGTTCACTCTCTCTCCCCCTTGCTATGCATGTTTATTTGCAGTCAAAGTGCATACTTGCAACATTATCTTGGAAATATCTTGTAGGTCTAATGAATTATGTTTAATTGGTCTTATCTCTATTCAAACCCCTTTAGACTCTGTTCTAGATCCAACATATACTGTATAAAAATAATAACAGTGTAACAACACAAATCACATCAGAATTTATAGGTATCAACAAGATAGGAAGGGGATTAGTGGAGTTTGGTGCTAGAGGACAATTGGGGTCTATTTCCAAGTTTAGGAATTAGTTTGCATAGCAAATTACTTAGATTAGTGATGCATATATTCATATATATAAGTAGCATACTCCACTCTAATCGCTTGTTTGATCCATATGGGGTAATGAGTGGGTTTTTGTCACCCAAATTCAAATTAGTAGAAGGAATTCTTAAAAACAATTATAAAAAACAATATCTACATGATGGTCAACACTTTTCATTAACTACTAGCGCTGTTGGTTTCAAATTCGCAATAGCATTTCCACATATTCATGGATTAAGGCTCATAGAATATATGTGTGTTTGTATTTCCTTTTGTACTATATAAAAATTGTCTTGTGCACCTCTAAAGATAAGGACTACACAACTTGTAGCTAGTTAATGCATGGTAACATCTATAAGAAGTTAGATTTAAAACCCTAATTCTTCATCCCAAACAAAGAGGGTTTATCAATTTAAATAACTTGACCCTACACATTAATGATGTCCCAAAAGGATGGAATTGAAGCAATATATTAGTATAGTTCTTAGGCGGCATACCAAAGTAGTCCACCAGGCTTATAATAATGTATTAGTTAAATGAAACAAATGTTGGTTGAATATGTATAATAACAATGACCAAACTAACTAAAATAAAAGAAACACGTAACAAAGGAGAACAAAATAGGAGTTGAAGACCGTAATTTGAAGAAGCATTGTGTCGGGACCCACTCTTTTGATCAGCACAAATACCAACCATTAGAGGTAATCCCAAAACCTAAACCCATATTATGGAATGAACAATGAATTCTCGACACAGGCGATTAAACAATATATGAAAAATATAGATATATTTTTCCTTTTTCTTTCTTCACAAATTCATAAATCAATGTCACAACAAGGACATCACATTTAGATATCACAAATCTTATTGAAATCCATTAAAACCAAAATCAATATTGTTCTCATATGTTGTTCAGTTTACATCAGATACATGTACATTGATGAACAAACATAGTCTACAACCCATCTCAGGGAAGAGAGAGTACATGGGCATTCTATTCTATCTAGATTATGCTATTTATATCTTCTTTGTCACGACCTCTCTGCTGGATAGCATTATACCTAAAAATATTTGAAACAACCTCATGAGACTCATATAGAGCCCCAGTGAGTGAATACCTCCCACTCAAGCTAGGTACATGCATCAACATCAGATTAAGTATAAAACTTAAAAGAAACATGCAGATATTGAAAAGTATAGCAAATAGTTCTATCATGAGTCAAATCTATCTTGCAATGGTAATCTAATCCAACAGATAAGGCAATCACTTGAACCAATTATAACTTTGAAACATCTTTCAAATAATGTCTATGAGCAAATCAGTAGATACTTCTCAGTTCAGATTAAGAGCACTACTGCATGTGAAATAAGATAAGTTCTAAGCATTTTTGAATCAATACATTACAATAACATTACCCTTGTGACACTCCACTAGTTGGACCAGGAACACATCCTACAGTCCTAAAGATGAAGTACACATAATACATATCTACTAAACAATACTATCAAATAGAAGGCAATCCAACTCATATTCAGAATTGATATAAATCCCATCATTTATAACTTATCAGCATGACATATCATAATATGAAATAGAAAATATCCATATCAACATGATTACTTTCCTCAACAAGAAGCATAATCAACAATAACAAATCATCAAGTAGTAGTACAAATAATGTAAAAAACCATTCAAATCATGTTCTACACGGCTTATCATCTTTTATTCATTTGCCCTGAAACTACTTGGCTTGTACCTCACCAAGTAGAAGTCACCACGCCTGATTCTTGTGTCAACGACTCACCATCACTATCTTAGGGTTTATTCGGCCACCCTAAGATATCAACAACAGACTCTGGCCACCTCAGGGTTGCCTAAAGAGGCTCACATCCTCATCTCGGGTACACGAGATAGGAACCAGCAAAACAGTATATCACAGATAACATTATTTCACATATTTTTCTTTTCACATTTCACATATTTCATTTAACAGAGTCTATTCCATTTGGACATAGACTTTCACAGAAAGAATTTAGGGCCAGAGCCACTCCAGATGACTCACTCCTAAATCGTGGTGGTCTAACCTTTAAGGTCTCAATCCACACTCTAGAAATCCTTCTCATAATTCGTCGATCACTACAAGGAGATCTGTTTTGTTTCCCAGTGTGGTCCTCAGGGGAAACTCACAGTGTTCAGGGCACCTAACTAGATGTTCCATCATTTCACTTATTATTAATCTATTTTACTCATCTTACAAGAATTCAAAGCATCATATATCATATCTGTGTATTCTCGCGTAACTATAATAACATGAAACAGATTAAGTTTATCAATATGGGCAATGATCAAAGCAATAAGCACAATAAGTCTATAGATTGCAACAAATATGATTATTTATATCTTTTACATCAACTCATAGCAATCATCAATAATGGGCCTTCAGCCCAAGACATAATTTTATTGTCCATCATTTACCCCATCATGGTTTTATCATCATCAGTGGGCTTTCAGCCCTAGACATAATCTCATTATGCAACATTTATCCTTATCAGGGTTTCTCAATTTAAGGAGTTCATATTAAATTCCATTTCAACATATTCCTCATCAGTTCATTGCATACCACAGTTCTTAACACATATTAGTAGAGGCATTAGAACTAGAAATAGTAAAAGCATATAGACATCATGTATCATTCCTCATACTCAGAATAGATTTATCATACAACATATGCTTGTTCCACCTAATCTCAATAGATGTAAATAAATTTCATGCATATACATGCATAACAAACTTAGTTCTATTCTTATTTTATTTCACATTCTTCATATGGGGTTACTAGTCAACACATGTTGATTATCATTTGAATTCCATCAAAATAGTTTATTCCCATAATACAAGTATTATATCAAACAATCACAATACAAGAACACATTCCTGTAAGTCAATTCAAATACTTGAGTTTCATCATTTAGTTGAATTAAACTACGATTATGTACATCTCTTAATCACCCATTTGAGATTATCATTCATTATCATCATCAAACTCATTTTAGGGAAGAGTTACATTCTTAGAATCATCTACTAATTCCTATCTTTTTCCATCATTTTATTCTCAGTTGTCTCAGCTTCTTTCATTTCATGTTCATTGCATCATCTGGACCAATCTTTCTTGATTCACTTTACATACAATGCTTCTCTTCTACATAACATTTATCAAAGTACAATTCTTAGTATATTTTATTTAATTTGGGTTAATCCATATGTAATTAAATAAAAGATAAAATACTTCATCATACTATCTTCATTAGTTTCATCTTTATCTTGCTATCACCATTAAGTACATCTTGTTCATATTGTCTCTTATATTTAGATAAGTGTACCTTGATGTTGACTACTAATGTCATTCCCAGAATAAAAAATGATCATTCTTTATTATACTAAAACAAATGCATTAGACTTAGATGATATAGTAAGATGCATCATATTCAATTGAAGTATTAATACTTTCAACTTCAACATTTGATCACATTTCAAACATCATATACACGTTCTAGGTTTATCAATCATAATTGTCTTAGTAATAAACTTTTAGGGTTTTCAAGAAGTCATTCCTTAGTTCAACATATCATAAGAATCATATCATTTAGTAATCCAATCATGAGTCAAGGGTTCATTAGGGTTATTCACAAACATGGAAACCCTAGTTTCCATTTTCACACATTTCATTCATCAATCATAAGTATACATTGATTAATTGACTTATTTCATTCACTTCCTCAAAACAAATCCTAATCAGGATATGTGGTCATTCCATTCCATTAACATTCAACAATACACATGTATCATACAATCTAGTGCAATTCAAATATGATTTTACACATGTCAATTCAATTCCAAGCATATCGGCCATTGGGCTGGTTTTTAGGCAAAATTCACATGATATAGCATAGTCATCTACCCATAAGAAAGACCCATGGATCCTCAATCAATATATCAGGAACTAATCAAGTTCCAATCAATGATAAATAAACAAAATCAGTAGAATTAGATCCCCAATATCTTTCCCAAATCAAATCGAATCACATACATGTAAAACAAGGTTTCTGATTGTTTTAGCCAGATAGAATTAGGCTTTCAACATGAATACAAAGCTTAGGAGGGATAAAAACACTCACCTCAGGTGTTAAACACCTTAAATTTGTAGATCAACCTCTGAATTTTTGGAAACCAAATCAAACTCTCGCAAAAGAATCCAATTCTTTCTCCTCTCAACTCGGAAACCCTAGAAATGGGGATTAGAAGAGAAAGAGTGAGAAAAGGGGGAGATTTGATGTGATTTTGAATCAAATTAGAGGAGGGACAGAATCTTGACACGTGAGAGAAGATTCACCATGAAATGCTATGCAAAGAAGCTAAACTTACTTGATTTCATCATATATTGGATAGAGAAACCCTAGGTCATCATCTCCTCCACTTTCTCTACTCAAAACCCTAGCTCTCCTCTCTCTCAAGAATTTCATTTCTTTGACAGGAAGGATGAGTTATGAGATCTCCTTGTGTATTAGTTTAGTGATACAGATGAATTGAGGTGCTTAGAACATTTGCAAATAAGCCCCTAAATGTATTTTTATTTTGCTCAGACTGGTTGATCGGCTGAGTTATAAACTCGACCGAAACCACATGTTTCAGAACACAAACCTCATCCAAAAATTATGAAACTTTAACCCAATGTCTGAAATTGAGTTTTTAATATACAGTAAAAAAATTTAGATCATTTGGAATCTCCAATAAATAAATAAAAATGAAATACTACACTGCTATATTGTAGTCAGTAGCATGGTCGGTCGAGTTTGTCCTTCACAAAACTCGACCGACACCCTCTCATTAGAGATCAAAAGTCATCCAAAAATTACACCAATTTAACATAATGGATATAATTGAGTTTAACAAGTATAGTTAAAATTTTATATCAATTGGATATACCAATAAAATGATAAAATTCAATTACCACACTACTATATCAATCTGAAAATATGATCGGTCGAGTTTGAAACTTGACCGATAAACAAGTTAGAACATTCTTCAAAAATTCTGATATTTTTCAATGTTGTTCAAATTTTTTATATACAAATCATATCCAAATTTTAATTAAATAATAGTTACACATAAAATAATAAAAATCATTTAGTGAGACACTATACTTATCAAATTATGTATCCATATGTCATTAAAACCCTAATTTGGGCCGATTAGGGTTTCCAAACCTTAACCCTAACTATGTGAATCAAAGTATGATTAAAACTTATCATTATATTTAAAATATCAAAAATTAAGTACCATCACTAATCGAGCTTTAAATAATGATCAAATTAGTTAAGCATACAATCATCCAAGTAAACCCTAATTAGATGACTAATTTCAAAACGGATCATTACAAATTCTTCCCTCCTTTTAGGATTTCATCCCAAAATCCAAGAAAATATATGGAAGAATATCATATAATCTAATCATTCATATCTCTTGACATCCAATTAGAAAGTATTCCATTTTATCTTTCTTTCATATGACATCTTTTTTTTTGTATTAGATGGATATTTCATCCTATGTCATCATCATATCTCTCCTTGAGTATTATAAACATTTGAATCACTAATATTAGTAATACATCATTTATCAAGATCTGATTCACATCACCTTTCACATCCTTTTTTTAAATTTGATTGTGTATCTCATAGATTAAGGTTATGACTCATTCACATATTATCATCTACATTCATCAATTTCCTTTATAAAGAAGATCATCTAGTGTGCATCTTAGTTCATAGCTTTTTCTCACAATTTCTGATTTCATACTCAGACTCAAACTCATTAGAGATTATGTTCATAATCCATTAAGCTTTCAGCTTTCTTATATAAAATTTCATGTTTTCCATAGGTTCCATAATGAATTATAAAATCCTTTTCTCTTTCACCATTTTATAGCCATTCTTCTCTTTTTCATCATGCATCTTATTATACTACCAAACTATGTTCATCTGGATACTTGGTCAAGGCATCCAGAAGTAGTATAGTCGGTAGTTCCAAACTAGCTTAGCTCAATACCCAAATACTTGACCAGAGTATCTGGATATTGAGTTCAGTCAGTATGCACATCATTCAGGTTATATTCAACATCCACATTATCATTTAGTCCTAGATCCTATTATCCATGTAGACTCATCTAACCTAGGCTCTGATACCACGTCTGTCGGGACCCAATCTTTTGATCAGCACAAATACCAACCATCAGAGGTAATTCCAAAACCTAAACCCAGATTATGGAATGAACAATGAATTCTCGACCCAGGCGATTAAACAATATATGAAAAACATAGATAATTTTTTCCTTTTTCTTTCTTCACAAATTCATAAATCAATGTCACAACAAGGACATCACATTTAGATATCACAAATCTTATTGAACTCCATTAAAACCAAAATTAATCTTGTTCTCATATGTTGTTCAGTTTACATTAGATACATGTACATTGATGAACAAACATAGTCTACAACCCATCCCGGGAAAGAGAGAGTACAGGGACATTATATTCTATCTAGATTATGCTATTTATATCTTCTTTGTCACGACCTCTCTGCTGGATAGAATTATACCTAACAACATTTGAAACAACCTCATGAGACTCATATAGAGCCCCAGTGAGTGGATACCTCCCACTCAAGCTAGGTACATGCATCAGCATCAGATTAAGTATAAAACTTAAAAGAAACATGCAGATATTGAAAGTATAGCAAATAGTTCTATCATGAGTCAAATCTATCTTGCAATGGTAATCTAATCCAACAGATAAGGCAATCACTTGAACCAATTATAACTTTGAAACATCTTTTAAAGCATGTCTATGAACAAATCAGCAGATACTTCTCAATTCAGATTAAGAGCCCTACTGCATGTGAAATAAGATAAGTTCTAAGCATTTTTGAATCAATACATAACAATAACATTACCCTTGTGACACTCCACCAACTGGACCAGGAACACATCTTGCAGTCCTGAATATGAAGTACACATAATACATGTCTACCAAACAATACTATCAAATAGAAGGCAATCCAACTCATATTCAGAATGGATATAAATCACATAATTTATAACTTGTCTGCATGACATATCATAATATGAAATAGAAAATATCCATATCAACATGATTACTTTCCTCAACAAGAAGCATAATCAACAATAACAAATCATCAAGTAGCAGTACAAAGAATGTAAAAAATCATTCAAATCATGTTCTACACGGCTTATCATCTTTTATTTATTTGCCCTGAAATTACTTGGCTTGTACCTCACCAAGTAGAAGTCGCCACACCTGATTCTCATGTCAACGACTCACTGTCACTATCTTAGGGTTTAGTCGGCCACCTTAAGATATCAACAACACACTCTGGCCACCTCAGGGTTGCCTAAAGAGGATCACGTCCTCATCTCGGGTAAACGAGATAGGAACTAGCAAAATAGTATTTCACATATCACAGTATTCCGCATATTTTTCTTTTCACATTTCACATATTTCATTTCAACAGAGTCTATTCCATTTGGACATAGACTTTCACAGAAAGGATTTAGGGCCAGAGCCACTCCAGATGACTCACTCCTAAATCCTGGTGGTCTAACTTTTAAGGTCTCGATCCACACTCTGGAAATCCTTCTCATAATTCATCGATCACTACAAGGAGATCCATTTTGTTTCCCTAGTGTGGTCCTCAGGGGAAACTCACGGTGTTCAGGGAACCTAACTAGATGTTCCATCATTTCACTTGTTATTAATCTCTTTTACTCATCTTACAAGAATTCAAAACATCATATATCATATCTGTGTATTCTTGCGTAACTATAATAACATGAAATAGATTAAGTTTATCAATAAGGGCAATGATCAAAGTAAGAAGCGCAATAAGTCTATAGATTGCAACAAATATGATTATTTCAATCTTCTACATCAACTCATAGCAATCATCAATAGTGGGCCTTCAGCCCAAGACATAATCTTATTGTCCATCATTTACCCCATTAGGGTTTTATCATCATCAGTGGGCTTTCAGGCCCTAGACATGATCTCATTATGCAACATTTACCCTTATTAGGGTTTCTCAATGTAAGGAGTGCATATTAAATTCCATTTCAACATATTCCTCATCAGTTCATTGCATACCACAGTTCTTAACAAATATTCGTAGAGGCATTAGAACTAGCAATAGTAAAAGCATATAGACATCATGTATCTTTCCTCATACTCAGAATCGATTTATCATACAACATATGCTTGTTCCATCTAATCTCAATAGATGTAAATAAATTTCATGCATATACATGCATAACAAACATAGTTCTATTCTTCTTTTATTTCACATTCTTCATATGGGGTTACTAGTCAACACATGTTCATTATCATTTGAATTCCATCAAAATAGTTCATTCTCATAATACAAGTATTCTATCAAACAATCACAATACAAGAACACATTCTTGTAAGTCAATTCAAATACTTGAGTTTCATCATTTAGTTGAATTCAACTACAGTAATGTACATCTCTTAATCGCCCATTTGAGATTGTCATTCATTAGCATCATCAAACTCATCATTTTAGGGTAAGAGTTACATTCTTAGAATCATCTACTAATTCCTATATTTTTCCATCAGTTTATTCTTAGTTGTCTCGGCTTCTTTCATTTCATGTTCATTACATCATCTGGACCAATCTTTCTTGATTCACTTTACATACAATGCTTCTCTTATACATAACATTTATCAAAGTACAATTCTTAGTATATTTTATTTAATGTGGGTTGATCCATATGTAATTAAATAAAAGATAAAATACTTCATCATACTATCTTCATTAATTTCATTTTTATCTTGCAATCACCATTAAGTACATCTTGTTCATATTGTCTCTTATATTCAGATAAGTGTACCTTGACGTTGACTACTAATGTCATTCCCATAATCAACAATGATCATTCTTTATTATACTAAAACAAATGCATTAGACTTAGATGATATAGTAAGACTCATCATATTCAATTGAAGTATTAATACTTTCAACTTCAGCATTTGATCACATTTCAAACATCATATACAAGTTCTAGGTTTATCACTCATAATTGTCTTAGTAGTAAACTTTTAGGGTTTTTAAGAAGTCATTCCTTAGTCCAACATATCATAAGAATCATATCATTTCGTAATCCAATCATGACTCAAGGGTTCATTAGGGTTATTCACAAACATGGAAACCCAAGTTTCCATTTTCACACATTTCATTCATCAATGATAAGTATACATTGATTAATTGACTTATTTCATTCACTTCCTCAACACAAATCCTAATCAGGATATGTGGTCATTCAATTCCATTAATATTCAACAATACACATGTATCATACTGACACGCGTAAACCGTGCGTGGAAACGCAAGTATACATATCAATGTAATATAGGCCTTGTGAGGCCCGAGTCGAACTCAGGGAAACGTGAATTTCAGTAGACTACTACTAACTGGTTGCGATCAGCTAAACCGATTAAAAGAGTTGATTGGTTTGAAAAAGAAAATAAAATAAATTGAAAACAAAGAGAGCGATGATTAAATGTTGGTTTAATCAAATGAGAATGGGATTCCTTAGGATTGAAGATTTCACCACGGGGTCTCGTTATACCGAATATCTTGCATAAATAACGTTGATTTTATCAAATCTTGGATAAAGAGCCTGTAATCAAGATTGCCCACTTTCACGGTACAATCCACTACCCAAATCTAAGTCAATTCTACTTTCGTAGCAATTTATATCTTAGATTAGGTGCATTAACGATGACTCTGGGTATCTCTCCACTATCCGTACGTCGCCTAGTCTAAGGAACGCATAAGATGGTGAATAAAAGTGGGTTTTCTGACCTTTAATCCCTTTTCCAGAGTAATTATTAGTCTAATTCTTTACCTATGGTCATGAAGCATAAGTAAATCAAGCAATCTCCACAATTATATATCTAAGAAACGAGAATTCTATATCAATTCATGTAAAAATTCAATATAACGGTTCCCCGGGCTACTCCCGGGTCCTAAGGAACAATAGGGATTAGCCCCTCATGTTCATCTCAATGAAAGACATAGGAGTAGAGAATAAAAACGTGGGAAACATGGAGCAAACTCGTGTAACCTCTGATACAAAGGTGTTCCTGGAGATCCTCCTCGAGAAACGTGCGTTTTGTAGTCTTCCAGTAGTAAAATCGCCCGTCGGAGGTGCCCAGATCGCTCGGTTGACGGCCTTCGTCTCTCGTCTCCTCTCTCTATCCCTCCTTCTTGGATGTTGTGCAACATCCTATGAGATCCCCCTTGGGCCGTTCGTGCTCTTCTTAGGTCATAGGACCACTTTATGGCTCTGAAAAAGCTCAACCGTCGGATTAAAACGCCCCGTTTTAGTGCTGAAAATCGCTAGATCCCGACGCTGTCGATAGTATCGACCCCAGGTCGATGGTATCGACCATGATACAGGTTATTCCTTCCAAATTCATGTTTTGGGGTTGCTTTTTGATAAAATGTCGATACTATCGACCTGGGGATCGATAGTATCGACTCCGGACAATGCAAAAGTGCCTGAAAAAGTGCCGAAACATGTGTATAAGTCTGGGGATTATATAAAATCATATAAATATGATAAAAGAAGTATAATTTGATGCAAAAAGAGTTTAAGGGCCAACTATAGTGAATTATGCAAATATAATCAAGAAAATGACAAATACATGCATAAAACAGATATAAAATAAGCCTATAAAAGTGACTCAAAATCCATGCATCAAACTCCCCTAAGCTTAAACCTTGCTCGTCCTCGAGCAACAAAACTTTGGATCTGGTTGAGATAAGTCAGCAACAGGACATAAATACATGAAATGAATCTACATCATCCCCACTTTCTTTCCACAAACCGGCCCTCATTGACCACTGAACACTAACTACCATCCAGGCGACCAAAGATCTATGTAAAAGATGTCTATCCCCCAATCAGTGAAACACAATCAATTAAAATAGTTAATATGATAAACTCATCCGGTCCATACTTGATGCATCTTGTGATCTCCTATCTACATTGCTCATTTCCTAACTACCATCTAAATGGAAGCAGATCTCCTGGTATTAATGAATGAGGAGAATATCATGGGTGACCTACCGATTAGAGAAACGGGTGGATGGGATAGGTGGTTGTGGAAGATATGGAAGCACATAACAGTCAATCATGCAATACAAAAATCAATGACCTATCATGATGCAAATGCAAGTGAAAATGTCCTAATGCTATATTTTTGGTGGAATGATGCATGTACTATCATTCCGTCTCAAGGTGAGATAGAATATCTAAGAAAACTACACCATGTGCTTATTCTTCTTAGTATGTAAGTGAGAACATGTTCCTTACTCCCTCTCATTCCTACTTACTTCTCAATTTTTTTTTCTTTTTTTTTCTTATCTTTTTTCTCAATTTTTTTTCAAGCCCTTATTTTCATAGATGATAGTGAATTATATGTCGGGCTCACTTCTTGTTACATACTTGTGCATCTGAAGCATTCTATTTGGAGGGTATGGAACAAGTTCATCACCTTTAATTTTTTCAGAGTAACATAAGATACATGGTGTACAATATGCTCAAAAGATGTAAATGCAACTACATAATGACAGTTATGCAACTACTATGACATGCACCTAAGGATAATGTGCATGTATAACTACTCTATCTTTTTTTTCTCATGCAAAAAATGTGAAAATAGTTGTAATGCAAGACCTATCTACATGGTATGAAATCAAAGAGTGAAAGACAGTAATATGCTCCCATTTCTTATGGTGGAGTGTGAATGAAATTGCGGTGGATCAGATCACAAGACTAATTGACAGAACCTTCCAAAAATATCATATGTCCCTCTCTAAAGACCTGTTTATAGGGTAACTGAAGGATTTCTCCCTTAAACTTTAGTCTAAGGTCACGTTAGCGTGTGGTCGGTTTGGGCTCAAACATCCTTGCCAATCACTTTTCCTTGGACAATAAAGATGGTCATTCATGTCCCCATGTCCTGAAGCTGACTCACCCAAGCACTTCCTCAGTTATGCAACTCAATTACTAACAAGAATAAGCTCAAAAAGTTTTCAATATTCTCATATTTTCATGTGCACACAACCCAAGAGTAAAACTTGCAATTGAAACCATGCATTTATTGCTCCACAGATTACACTAGATAGATGTGGATCCTACAAAAGCGGTAAACCTAGAAATAAAAACGACTAATATTTCAAAAATAAAAGCAACATGAATAAGTAAGTAAAAACTAAGATAGAGGGTTGTTCCAACACCCCCCTAAGCTTGAATATGACTATGGCCTCATAGTCAACATTCTCACTTAAGAGGTGGAACAGCGGTACTGTTCACTTTGAAGTGTGGTGAAGAAGGATGGTTAGATGCTCAAGTGGACCAAGTGATGCTTTCTATCTCCCTCCTTTTTGTGGCCCATTTTTGTGTCTTAGTGATTCTAAGACGTGACTTACTTCATCCATCTTTCCTCTGCAAAAAACGGTTCGAAAAAATCTCGTTTCGATACCTTTTACGGCCTGTTTTATGTAGCTGTCCTGCAGGTGTCGATACTATCGACCAAGGTCGATGGTATCGACCTAGACTCAGCAATTTTGTTGAATCGACGCATCTAAAAGCCTAGGAACTCAAAAGTGTCGATACTATCGACCCTAGGGTCGATGGTATCGACTTTACTGGCACCAATTTTTCTGTAAATCTTCAGGAATCTTGATACTATCGACCCTAGGGTCGATGGTATCGACTTTTCTTCAGTGTTTACTGTTCCAAACTCGATACTATCGACATGGGTGTCGATAGTATCGACCTTAACATTCTTCACACTTCAAAACACGAGTTAGGGTACCATTTTTACAAAAATTATCAAAACCTAAGCAAAAACTACGTACATAAACATAAAAGAACATAATCAAACATAAAAATGAACCTAAAGTTGGGTTGCCTCCCAACAAGAGCCCTTGTTTAATGTCCTAGGCTTGACATAAAGATACCTTTAACCTGGGTTTTCAAGAGATGTCTCCAATGAGTCATGTGGTAATTTGAATTTAACTCTATCATCACCAATCCCAAGTGTCAAGTAACCTCGCCCAATGGCAGTGATTACATCCGATGTAGCTTGGAATGGCCTTCCCAATAGCATCTCACCTCCTTCCAGCTCATGCATGTCCATGACCACAAAGTCAACAGGGAATATGAATTTGTCAACCTTGACTAGCACATCCTCACATATACCTTGTGGCTTCACAATGGATCCATCCGCCAACTTAATTGTCATAAGATTAATGCTTGCCCCTGAGTCACACTGTGCTTGTGGAAAATATTGGCCGCCTATGGAACATGGGATGTAGAAACATCCTGGATCTTTCCTCTTCCTTGGTAGCCGTCCTTGGATTATAGAACTCACTTTTTCATCAACAACACAAATGTCAGTGTCTTTTATCCGCCTTTTCTTGGTGATTATGTCCTTGATAAACCTTCCATATGATGGAATCTTTTCTATCATTTCTACTAACGGAATATTAATATGGAGCTTCCTAAACATCTCCAAGAATTTCTTGTAGTGCCTATGCTCTTTCTTCGGCCTCAGACTATCCGGGAAAGGCACGCTTGGGTCCTTCGCTCGCTTGTGTGGTGGCACATATGGAACTTTAGGGGTCTCCTCCCCTGAGCTTGCTTCAACACCACCTTCTAGGATAAGATTTGACACATCATCCATGGATGGCATGACTTGTGGCTGCTCCCCTCTCTCAGTGACTGCAGCTTCACAATGACGCATGACCTTCACCTGCTCCTCTTTCCTAGGTGCGGGCGCGGCCGCGATGTGCTTTTGGCGAATTTTTCTGAATGTGCTACATCCACCAGGCAGTCCATAATAACTACGAGGATATGGAATCTTCAGTGTAGCCTCTGTATCAAAAATCATTTTGCTTTTGTCTTGGACCTCCACTATTGGGGGCTCTGCCTCATTAATCACAGATATGTACTTTACTTGATGATGTGCTTGAACATCCTGTACATTCCCAACCTATCTTTGTTGATTTGTTTGCTTCATGGCCGCCACTTCATTGGAAATTTGGGTCACAATCGTCTCTATTGCCCTCATTTGTGCTCCATGACTTTGCAATGTCTGCCCAAATTTATTCAAAATCTCGCCTTGAGGCTGTAACTGCTTGGCGAATGTACTCGTCATCTCTTGATTTTGTTTCACCACCTGGCTAAGCAATTCATTGTTCTTTTCCTCTAGGCTAGGCTGCATCTTCTGAAAATTGTGTTCCTTCCTCCAATCATAACTGTTATTTCTATATCCCTATTGATGCATATACTTTGCATGTGCTTCATCATCAGGCCCATTGTCCTCTTTCTCTAGGAGCTTCTTGGCTATAAGATCCAACTTGTCATTAAGTGCTTTAATGGCCCTTGCTTCATGTGTAATGCCAACCTGCTCGGGTGCATCTCTTTCACCCCAAGACTACTTTTTGGACATGTTCCTTAGAATCTCCCAACACCTTGTGCCTGTGTTGTTCAAAAAGAAACCAGAACCTGCTGAGTCCAAATTACTCCTATCATGTTCATTTAGGGCGAAGTAGAAAATTTTAGCTTGCTTATCCTTGTCTAAGTCGTGATGTGGACACTTCCTCAGCATGATCTGGAAGCGCTCCCAAGTTTCAGAGTATGTTTCACCGACTCGCTGGATGAAGTTGTGTATCTTCCTCACTAGATCGTTTGTCTTTTCAGGTGAGAAAAACCTCTCAAAGAACACCTCAACCATGTGATCCCAAGATTCAATGTACTCATCATCTAGATTGTGCAGCCATTCCCAAGAATTTCCCGCTAAAGAACTGGGAAAAAGTTTTAGGTAGAGTGTCTCTTGCGGGAACCTGTCAATCTTTATCATATCACAATTTTCCACGAACGTGTTGATGTGGGTCACCGGATCCTCATTTTTAACTCCATGGAAAGCCTGTGATTTGACCAACTGAATAAGCCCCGGATCAATCTTGTAACTGGGTATGTTGATAGCTTGTTTCTTGATTGGCCCCTTCTGCACAGAAGAAGAGGAAGCCTTAATCCTTTCCCAGATTGTCTGCTCTTCATTTTTCGCTCTGTCACCCATTATTACTTTACTAGTACCTGAAATTTCAAATGGCAGTGTATGAACCGATACTAATAATTAAAACAATGAATAAGATTTGCAATTCAGTTCAAAAGATGAAAAAAAAATTACAGGAATTAAAAGTGGCCTAGTGTGGCCGCTCGCAGCACTCGTAGTGCTAAAATTCACTGTTTCCCCGGCAACGGCGCCAAAAACTTGACACGCGTAAATCGTGTGTGCAAACGCAAGTATACGTATCAATGTAATATAGGCCTTGTGAGGCCCGAGTCGAACTCAGGGAAACGTGAATTTCAGTAGACTACTACTAACTGGTTGCGATCAGCTAAACCGATTAAAAGAGTTGATTGGTTTGAAAAAGAAAATAAAATAAATTGAAAACAAAGAGAGCGATGATTAAATTTTGGTTTAATCAAATGAGAATGGGATTCCTTAGGATTGCCGATTTCACCACGGGGTCTCGTTATACCGAATATCTTGCATAAATAACGTAGATTTTATCGAATCTTGGATAAAGAGCCTGTAATCAAGATTGCCCGCTTTCACGGTACAATCCACTACCCAAATCTAAGTCAATTCTACTTTCATAGAAATTTATATCTTAGATTAGGTGCATTAACGATGACTCTGGGTATCTCTCCACTATCCGTACGTCGCCTAGTCTAAGGAACGCATAAGATGGTGAATAAAAGTGGGTTTTCTGACCTTTAATCCCCTTTCCAGAGTAATTATTAGTCTAATTCTTTACCTATGGTCATGAAGCATAAGTAAATCAAGCAATCTCCACAATTATATATCTAAGAAATGAGAATTCTATATCAATTCATGCAAAAATTCAATATAACAGTTCCCCGGGCTACTCCCGGGTCCTAAGGAACAATAGGGATTAGCCCCTCATGTTCATCTCAATGAAAGACATAGTAGTAGAGAAGAAAAACGTGGGAAACATGGAGCAAACTCGTCTAACCCCTGATACAAAGGTGTTCCTGGAGATCCTCCTCGAGAAACATGCGTTTTGTAGTCTTCCGGCAGTAAAATCGCCCGTCGGAGGTGCCCGGATCGCTCGGTTGACGGCCTTTGTCTCTCATCTCCTATCTCTATCCCTCCTTCTTGGATGTTGTGAAACACCCTATGAGATCCCCCTCGGGCCGTACGTGCTCTTCTCAGGTCATAGGACCACTTTACGGCTCCAAAAAAGCTCAACCGTCGGATTAAAACGCTCCGTTTTAGTGCTGAAAATCGCCAGATCCCGACGCTGTCGATAGTATCGACCATGATACAGGTTATTCCTTCCAAAATCACGTTTTGGGGTTGCTTTTTGATAAAATTTCGATACTATCAACCTGGGGGTCGATAGTATCGACTCCGGACAATGCAAAAGTGCCTGAAAAAGTGCCGAAACATGTGTATAAGTCCGGGGATTATATAAAACCATATAAATATGATAAAAGAAGTATAATTTGATGCAAAAAGAGTTTAAGGGCCAACTATAGTGAATTATGCAAATATAATCAAGAAAATGACAAATACATGGATAAAACAGATATAAAATAAGCCTATAAAAGTGACTCAAAATCCATGCATCACATACAATCTAGTACAATTCAAATATGATTTTACACATTTCAATTCAATTCCAAGCATATCAGCCATTGGGCTGGTTTTTAGGCAAAATTCACATGAAATAGCATAGTCATCTACCCATAAGAAAGACCCATAGATCCTCAATCAATATATCAGGAACTAATCAAGTTCCAATCAATGATAAATAATCAAAATTAGTAGAATTAGATCTCCAATATAATTCCCAAATCAAATCCAATCACATACGTGTAAAACAAGGTTTATGATTGTTTTAGCCAGATAGAATTAGGCTTTCAACATGAATACAAAGCTTAGGAGGGAGAAAAACACTCACCATAGGTACTAAGAACCTTAAATTCATAGGTCAACCTCTGAATTTTTGGAAACCAAATCAAACTCTCGTAAAAGAATCCAATTATTTCTCCTCTAAACTCGGAAACCCTAGAAATGGGGATTAGAAGAGAAAGAGTGAGAAAAGGGGGATATTTGATGTGATTTCAAATCATATCAGAGGAGGGACGGAATCTTGACATGTGAGAGAAGATTCACCATGAAATGCTATGCAAAGAAGCTAAACTTACTTGATTTCATCATATCTTGGATAGAGAAACCCTAGGTCATCATCTCCTCCACTTTCTCTACTCAAAACCCTAGCTCTCCTCTCTCTCAAGAATTTCATTTCTTTGACAGGAAGGACGAGTTATGAGAGCTCCTTGTGTGTTAGTTTAGTGATATAGATGAATTGAGGTGCTTAGAACATTTGCAAACAAGTCCCTAAATGTATTTTTATTTTGCTCAGACTGGTTGGTCGGCTGAGTTATAAACTCGACCGAAACCACATGTTTCAGAACTCAAACCTCATCCAAAAATTATGAAACTTTAACCCAATGTCTGAAATTGAGTATTTAATATACATTAAAATTTTAGATCATTTGGAATCTCCAATAAATAATTAAAAATCAAATACTACACTGCTATATTGTAGTCAGCAGCATGGTCGGTCGAGTTTGTCCTTCACAGAACTCGACCGACACCCTCTCTGTAGAGATCCAAAGTCATTGAAAAATTTCTCCAATTTAACAGGGTGTCTATAATTGTGTTTACCAAGTAAAGGTAAAATTTTAGATCAATTGGATATAATAATAAAAAGATAAAATTCAATTACCACAATGCTATATCTATCTGAAAATATGATCGGTCGAGTTTGATACTCAACCGATAAACATGTCAAAACATTCTTCAAAAATTATGATATTTTTCAATTTTGTTCACATTGTTTATATACAAATCATATCCAAATTTTAATTAAATCAGATTTACACATAAAATGCTAAAAATCATTTAGTGAGACATTATACTTATCAAATTTTGTATTCATATGTCATTAAAACCTTAATTTGGGCTGATTAGGGTTTCCAAACCTTAACCCTAATTATGTGAATCAAAGTATGATTAAACCTTCTCATTATATTTAAAATATAAAAAATTAAGTACCATCACTAATCAAGTTTTAAACAATGATCAACTTAGTTAAGCATACAATCATCCAAGTAAACCCTAATTAGATGACTAATTTGAAAATGGGTCATTACACATTGTGTCAAATGAAACCACCACTACTCCTATATATGAGATGCATTCAAATCACATAATGTGTATAACCCCAACTTGTTGGATATTTACTAGGCTGTTGTTGGTATGTATGCCCAAAGATCCAATCATGTCATGATTGTAATGTGACATGATGTAATTGATTTGATAATAATAAAAGGAAATTTTGTTTATTCTGTCTTATTTAGTTATGACATAATGACGTAACATAATAAGTGTCTAAAGAATGATGATACTTGATGACTTATGTCTTCAATTTTAAGACACAGACAATGAGATCATATGTATGATAAGATTTCATATATTCTTGTTATGTCCCAAGTCAGATGTTACTGTGGAAGCAAAATAGACAATAGTTGTGCATACAAATAGAATGTGTTTTGGTTGATAACAGAATCTCATTAGTCATTATATGTGATATCAACCCAAATACATAGGTATTTGTTAGAGAACAGTGTACAAGACATATCCACCTTGAAAGTGATACATGTAGACCATGGAATGGTAGTCAGAAGTAGCTCGCAAAGTGATTGTGGTGATTGTGGTTCTTAGACATAAAGTCACTACACTCATCACATGTTGTTCAATGTATTTTGACACCATCCAACGTGAGCTTGAATAAGGGTTGCCATAAAGGTGGTGCTCGAGTATATTATGACACACATGGTATGATTGTGAGCGATGTATGTTATTTATCCCTCCTATAAGAGATTGATATCATGACCACTTGATGCAAAACTAAGAAATGCAAGACCATGTTCATGTGAGTCAATATGAGATATTGAGTTCATGTGTATCCCAACAATATGCTCCAGTTCAAGCAATATGGATTGAACATTGAAGAGGATGATTCTTACATGCCTCAAGTTCAATTTGGATATCAGAGATAAATGAACTATATGATCATAGTAAAACTGATCACACATTGTAAGTTGAAGTTGTTCTCCAACTTTCCAATTATTTGGGTAGAAATAATGTGTTTCTAGATACTACTAATTTCTTGTGATATCATAAATTGGTTATGGACATTCATTTCCAACATAACTTGGGACATATACGGTCACACACATAGGATGCACTGGGAAAAGGACTTTTCTTACGAATATGGTTTAACTTGATCACTGAAGTGTTTAGATATTCAATTTAAACAACAATTGACTGATATGACTATGAACTGACCGGTTCAAGTGTTGAACTAATTGATTCAAGTGTCAGATCAATTTCAACTATATTGGTTGAACATTGCCTGAACTAGGACATCAATCAACTAGTTCGGTTAGTGAACCAATCGGTTCAAAGTTTGAAATGACCGATTCAACTTATGAATCACCCAATTCAACGATGCATACGATTGCATCAAGGATTGATGTTGACGTCGTGTTGTTTGTTAACTGAATATAAAAAGCCAATGTGATTGAAAATAGAAAAGTAAGTGAACCAACCAGTATGTGTTGTACCAATTGTTTCACATTTGAACCAATCGGTTCAGGTGTGAACTGACCATTTCATGGTTCACAACTTCTAGACTGATTGGTTCAAGTGTTGAACTAATTGATTCAAATGTCAGATCAATTTAAACTATATTAGTTGAACATTGCCTGAACTGGGACATCAATCAACTAGTTTGGTTAGTGAACCAACCGGTTCAAAGTTTGAAACGACCAGTTCAACTTATGAATCACCCAATTCGATGATGCATACGATTGCATCAAGGATTGATGTTGATGGTGTGTTGTCTGTTAATCGAATATTAAAAGCCAATGTGATTGAAAATAGAAAAGTAAGTGAACCAACCGGTATTTTTTGTGCCAATTGTTTCACATGTAAACCAATCAGTTCAGGTGTGAACCGACCATTTCATGGTTCACAGCTTCTAGAAAATTCATAAAATTTTTTCTTTTAGGCTCCCAGTTGATCTAGAAACCCTGATCCTAGCCCTCCTATAAATAGCGGGATAGTCTAGGCTTTCATAAGACACAACACTCTCTAACAAGTAGTGTCCTCTCTAGTTGTAGTAACTAGACATCCCTAACAAGTCTTACCTATAAAAGGGAGAGACAACATGGGAGAGTGAATCAACACTAGCACGTTGACATTCAAAGGGACAACTTCTAACGTGGAGTTCCCGATGGTTTGTGTGGACTATGTAGAGGTGTGGTGGCCATTTCCACCACACTAGGAGGACACCAACCACCATCGTCCATGGTGTTGGACCAGGAGGTCGTCGTCATCAGTTGTCTCTATGTGTATTGTGAGGAGTGAACATCACCAAGCAAGATTAGTCATTGGACTTGCTCTAGGATTAGGTGCAACTCTTGTTATCCTCTTTCCTAGAAACATCAATGTTGAGGCGATTTTCTAGTTAGGGAACGAGACATTAATTTTTGTTTCTTCTTCCTTATTTATTGTCCTGATTTCCCAATAGTGGTATCAGATCCAAGTCAATTATATGATGTATGGAGATCTAAATCGATCTGATCAGATTTATATTATTGCATGTGGTGTGAATATTAAAATGATTGGTGTGTGTATCTGATTATATACTACATATAATCCATATGTATACATGTATATGATGACATATATATGCAATCTATATGCATCGACGTGAAAGTGTTTTGATGGTGGATGTATGCATGGCTACACCCAAAACCCCTGTGGATTATGTGCATGGTTGTTTGGTTTATTTCCTATTTTATAAATCATTTGTGTATCAAGCATCTCCCTCCTTTCCCATATTTAAATGTATTAATTCTTTCCTTCCTACACTCCCCTCGGATGTAACTTTAAGTTTCCCTATTATAATGTAATAAGTTAAATAGGAATAAGATAGTTTTATTTCCTGATATGGAAAAAGAAGATGTTTGGCACCAAACGAACTGATGGACTCAAAAGTTGAACTGATCGACTAGAGGACTAAGGAGTCCAGAGGACATGAGGAGATGATAGATTGGATGATGGCCCAATCAATCGACTGGAGGAGTCTAGATGTCATTTGAATCAGAGAATAGTTGATTGATCCAAGAGACCAACTGACTGACCAGGAGGCCAACCAGTCGGCTCAAGAATTTAGTCAATCGACGCGGACTGGTTCCACCATAGAATTAAAAAAAATAGGTTGCTACATATGACATGGACCTTAGGAGGTAGAAATTCCTTGTGGCTCCAAGTAATTGCATTTGCATGGCCATAGCCATCGCTCGTATATTTCTAATTGTATGTTTGTGTTTGTGGATATAGCATGTATATGATATGTTCTATATGCATGTGGTGATTGGATATGTATATGTAGTTATATTAAATCCCTCAATAAATATTAAGTTAAGATGCTTTCCATAAGCAACACACATGAAAATCTTGATCGACCAAGTGTGGGCATGCCCTAGAGTGGTGTGCCATCTGCCTCATGGAAGTGTGATGCTAGATATGTGGGTCTACACTAATAGGGTTCATATTCTACCGTGTTGGCTTATGGGTCAACATTAACTAGGTAGCCTTAAATCAAGTGTCTTAAAGAAAACATAACTATAGAAGGAGTTATGTATACCATATACCTAAGAATTGCATGAGATACAATTTACAAAATGTTTCCTACCTTAATAATTGGTTATGAGTGCCAACATTAGCTGGATATTGACTTAATTGTTTTGGATCTTGATTCACTAAAAGATTGTTTGTTGTAATCTTTTGAATTGATTGTGAGGGCTATCAACCCTAACAAAATAGAGCGAGTGATAGTTAATTAAAGGCATAGTTAATATCGTCAATATTATCAAATCAAATCAGAAGTGTTTTGACAAAGTGTAATTGTTAATCTTGTAGATATAAATGGAAAACACACTATATTGGAATTGCTCCTTGAGAAGGACAATCCAAATGGGATAGACTTCCATAACTAGTTTAGTACTTGAAAGTGTTCTTTATGTTACTGAAACACCAGTGCTAGTGGAACCCACTTCATATGCACCTAAGGCTAAAATGGATGCTTACTTGAAGCATGTCAATGATGCCACAGACCAAAAACCATACACTGGGAAGTATGAACTATGAGTTGCATAAATAGTATGGTAAGAAAGAAAGGTATAATGTCTCTAAGGCATTGTTAGAGTGCAAACAAAAAGTGGGAGATCTAGTAGAGCCTCATGTTCTCAATATGATTGGACATATGGAATATCTAGCGAGACTGGGATTTTCTTTAGGTCAAGAGTTGGACACAAAAATGATTTTGTAATCATTGCCTAAATCATATAGCCAGTTTATTGAGTGGTATAACTTGAATAGCTTGGTAGACTATTGCCTAAATTGCTTGGGATGTGGATAAATGTCAAAGCACAAATGAAGGACAAACCCATGATGATGATCAGTGGACCAATGTCCAAGGGAAAAGGTAAGGCCAATAAATGTTTGGAGGTTAAGCCAAAGTCCAAGTCTTCTGCACTCAAAATAAGGAGAGGGTTAGTGCTTCTCACTTAAAGAAACTGAGGAAGATGAAGAAAGGGATAAAGATTTATACTTTAGTTATGTACATAACTGAGATTAAATTTACTACTTCTTCATCTTGGGTACTTAATACCAGATGTGGATCTCACATTTTCTCAAATGTGAAGGATTTGAAAAGAAGTAGACCTTTAACGAGAGGTCATGTGTGTTGCTAATGGATCAAGAGTTGCTTACAGTGCAATTGGAACCTATGAGTTATCTCTGCCAAGTGGTCTCATAATAGAGTTAGACGGCTATAATTATGTACCTGCCATTAATAGGAACGTCATATATGTATCTTGTTCGGACAAGAACAGATTTGAATTTCTTATAAATAATGGTTGATGTTCTATTAGTAAAGATGGGATCTTTTATGGTAGTGGCCCAATATCTTATGGTCTATACCTGATAGATCTAGAGACAAGCATGTATAATGTAAATACCAAAAAACAAAGACTCATTAACTCAAACCAAAGATACCTTTGGATTGTCATCTAGCACACATAAATGAGAAACACGTCTCCAAACTCCATAAAGATAGTTATCTGGACTCTTTTGATTTTGAATCAATAGAGACATGTGAATCTTGTTTGTTGGGCAAGATGACAAAGACTCTTTTTAATAGAAATAGTGAGAGGGTAAATGATCTATTAGGACTCATACATATTGATGTATGTGGGCCTTTTAGAACAAATGCTAGAGGTAGTTATCAATACTCATTACCTTTACTGATGGCTAAAGTAGGTATGGTTAAGTTTACTTGATTAAACATAAGTCAAAACCCCTTGAAAAGTTCAAGGATGTCATGAATGAAGTACAAAACTAACTTGGTAAAAGTATAAAGACACTTCATTCTGATTGAGGTGGAAAATACTTAAGCCAAGAGTTTGAGGACCTTCTGAGAGACTGTGAAATTATATCACAATGAACTCCACCTAGAACACCACAATATAATGGTGTATGAGAAAGAAGGAATCACACATTGCTATATGTGGTGTGATCAATGATGAGTTTTGTTGATCTTCTGATTTATTTTGGGGACATGCTCTACAAATTGCAACATTTACCACTTAACTGTGTACCATCTAAATCGGTTCAAAAGACACCACATGAATATGGTATGGGAAGTGTCTCGATGTGTCTTTTATGAAGATTTAGGGATGTGAGGCTTACGTTAGGAAAATGTTTCCTGAAAATATTGGAACCTAAATCTAATAAATGATATTTGATTGGATATCCCAAGAAAACCATGGATACTACTTTTACACTCCATCTAAAAACAATGTGTTTGTTTCCAGGACTGGTGTATTTCTTGAAAAGGAATTTACTTCCAAAAGAATCAGTGGGAGAAAAGTAGATCTTGAAGAGGTTTAAGAAAAATAAGAAAATATTGAACCTATAGTGGTATAGCAGGAACAAGGAGACTCACAAACTGATGTGGAATCTTAAGTTCCTCATGTAACAAAAGAACCTCATAGATCTAGTAGGATGCACCTTGAGACTAAAAGATTTGGTTATCTTATGACTCAAGAAGGTGGTGAGTTGGTCATAGATGATGAGCCAACAACCTACCTAGAAGCTATTGAGGGACCAGAGTCTAATAAATGGTTTGAGACCATTATATATGAGATGGAATCCATATACACTAACAATTTATGGACATTGGTGGACCCACCTAAAGGAATAAAACCCATAAGGCGCAAGTGGGTCTTCAAGAAGAATATCAAAAAGGCTGGTAATGTAAACATATATAAAGGAATTGGTTGCAAAAGGTTTCAAACAAGTTCAAGGTGATGACTATGATAAAAAAATTCTACCAATTGGCATGGTTAAATCCATCAGGATCATGCGCACCCTTTCAGCTTATTATGGCTATGAGATTTGGCAGATGGATGCTAAAACTATTTTCCTTAACGGGTATCTTCTCGAGGATATGTACATTACACAGTCTGAGGGTTTTATACATCCAAAGGAACTCAATAAATTTTGTAAGACATAAAGTTCAATCTGTGGATTGAAGCAAGTATCTCAAAACTAGATTCGATTTGCGAGACAGTCAAAAGATTTTGGCTTTAGTCAAGATGAAGATGAATCTTGTGTGTATAAGAAGGTTAGTGGGAGAATAATTGTATTCCTCACATTGTATGTAGATGACATACTATAGATGGGGACATGTCTACTTTATAGATGGTAAAGAACTGACTGGGAAGTATCTTCTCTATGAAGGATTTAGGGAAAGCATCCTATATCTTAGCAATCACAATCTATAGAGATAGATCTAGAAGGATTCGTGGCCTAAGCTAGAGTACATACATTGACAAAGTGCTGAAGAGGTTCAACATGCATGACTCAAAGAGAGGGAATTTTCCCTTATCTCATGGAATTAGCCTCAATAAATCCCAAAGTTCCAGTTGTTGTAAAGAACGAGAATGCTTGAGTAAGATTCCATATGTGTTTGCAATTGGATCTATCATGTATGCAATGTTATGTACTCATCTTGATGTCTTGTATGCCTTGAGAAAGATAAGTAGATATTAGCCAGATCCCAATGAGTCATTGGATTGCTATAAAGAACATCTTTAAGTACTTGAGAAGAACTAAGGGTCAATTTCTTGTTTAGAACCATGACGAAGATTTGGGTGTCAGGGGTTACACTGATGCATGCTTCCAAATTGACAAAGATGATTATCAGTCATAATCAAGATTTGTTTTTTGCCTGAACAATCAAGTTGTGATCTAGAAGATTTCCAAGGAAGAGATAGTTGTTGATTCTTCAACAGAGGCTGAGTATCCAATTCAACAAAGGTATCTATCTAGATCAAGAATTTCATCAATGAATATGGGGCAGTTCCAAATATTAGTGATGCAATAGAGTTGTATTGTGACAACAATGAAGCTATTACACAATCTAAGGAACCCAAATGACATCAACATTCCAAGTGCATATTATAGCTATTTCATCTCTTATAGAGATTGTTCAGTGAGAAGATGTGAATGTAGAATACTACCTGAAGGAAATGTTGTTGACCCATTGACAAAAGTACTTTCACAGTATAAGTATGATGAACACATTAGATCACTTGCAATAAGATTCATTAGAGATGGGTCTAAGTGCAAGTGGGAGACTATTGGTATGTATTCTCAAAGAGCCAATCATGTGATAATTGTAATGTGACATGATGTAATTGATTTGATAATAATAAAAGGTAATTCCTATTATTCTATCTCATTCAGTTATGAGATAATGATGTGATATAATAAATGTCTAAAGAATTATCATACTCAATGACATATATCTTCAGGTTTAGGACCTGGACAATGAGAACATATGTCTGATAGAGGTCATATAATCCTGTTATGTCCCTATTTAGATGTTACTGTGGAAGAAAAATAGACAACAAAAATACATAAGAATAGAATTTGGATTGGTTGATGACAGAATCTCATTACTCATGATATGTGATATCAAACCAAACACATAGGTACTTGTTAGAGAACAGTGTACCATAAAGACCCACCTTGAGAGTGATACATGGAGACCATGGAATGGTTGCTAAAATTAGCTATCAAAGTGATTGTGGTGATTTTTGTTCTTAGACCTAAAGTCACTACACTCATCAATGTCATTCACTATTTTTTGACACCATCCATTGTGACCTTGATAAGGAAGATTGAGAAATGCAAGGCCATGTTCATGTGAGTCACATATTTCTCAAGTCTGCTCTAGTTCAAGGAACATGGATTGAATGTTGAAGAGGATGACACTTCCATGCCTCAAGTTCAATCTAGATATCAGAGACAAAGGAACTACACGATCGCAGTAGCATTGATTGTGGATTGTAGGTTGAAGTTGTTCTCCTACTTCACATTTACTTGGGTACCAATGATGTGTTGCTAGATACCGCTAATTTCTTATGATGTCATAAATTATATATGTTTATTAACTTCCAATGTAACTTGGGACCTATAGGATCACACACATAGGATGCACTTGAAAAGGAGTTTATTCATGAGTATGGTTTAACTTGATTAATAAAGTGTTTAGGTGTTCAATTTAAACAACAATTGACTGATAAGACTGTGAACTGATCTGTTCAAGTGTTGAATTGATCAGTTTAGGTTTCAGGTCAATATAAACTACATTGATCAAACATTGCCTAAATTGGGACATGAATCGACCACTTCAGTTAGTGAAATGACTAGCTTATGAATTACCTGATTTAATGACCAATATGATTGAATCAAGGATTGATGATGACGTCATGTTGTGTGTTAATCGAATATTGAAAGCCAATGTGATTGAAAATGGGAAAGAAACTAAATGGACAGATTCAAGTGTTGAACTGATCATTTCACATGTGAACCGATCAATTCAGGTCTGAACCAATCATTTCATGGTTCACAACTTCCAAAAAATTCATGAAATTCGGTCTCTTCGACTCTTATTTTATCTGGAAGCCCTAACCATCGCCCTCCTATGAATAGAGGGGTCACAAAGGCTTTTATAAGACACGACAATCTCTGACAAGTGTTATCCTCTCTAGTTGTGGTAGCTAAAGAGACATAAAAATCATTCTTGTAAAATGGAGCGGCAACATGAGAGAGTGAATCAACACTGGCACGTTGACTTTTGAAGGGACAACTCCTTCACGTTGGCTCTATAGTGCAATGTGGAGTTCTCAGTGGTCTGTGTGGATTACGTAGTGGTGTGGAGGTTGTTGCCTCCATGCTAGGAGGATAAAAATCACCATTATTCGTTGTGACGTACTAAGAGGTTGTTTCTAGTTGTCTATGAGTATCTTGCAAGGAGTGTACATCACCAAGAAAGATTATTCACTGGACATGCACCAGATCCAGGTATAACTCTTGTTACCCTCTTTTCTAGATAAATCGTTGTTGACGTGATCTACAAGTTAGGGATTCAGACATTAATTTTTATTTCCATTGCCTTATCAATTACCCCAATTTCCCAAAAGGTTCTTTGCCTCTTCTTATCTTAGATGCAAGGGAAGAACTATATATTTAGTCCCTAACCTTCAAAGAAGAATCTAGAGCATGAGGTGAATCTTATCACTTAAACTAATACAAAAATTCTATTGCAGACGAGGTTATTTGTAACTTGCTTTGATATAATGTCGAAAAAGAAGGAAAGGAAGATGCAATTAATGGTTAATGAACACATGTGACGACCCCAATTCCTATATACTTTCCAAAATGAAATTCCTTAGCTATGAGTGCACTCATATCTATATGATGTCAAAAGGGAAAATATAAGGGTTGTTGATAGTCAACTAGCTTATTATTAGGAGCCAGATCATTGTTTAGAAACATCACTATGTAGCTAGCCACACAAATCATCATTCATATAGGTAAAAAGTCATAATACATTATTCAAGAAGAGAAAGACTAGTTCTATGGAATGAATAATACATAGGAGATAGAGCATCCTATACATCATCTAGAAGAAAGAAACAACTAGCTAAATAGAAATAAAGATGAGAAACAACCATCTATCTAGCTATCCTCCAATAACTTTATTTAACATATTCAGGTACTTCGAAATGTTTTACTTGTTCTTTATACCTAGAAAATATGAGAAACAAATGTATCAACAAAGTTGTGTCTATGGGTAAAAGTACTTGTGTAGTAACTTGCATAATGAAAGATTTAAAAAATAAGGAAAGAAAGGTAAACATTAATTAGGGAAGAAAATTAGGTAAACACATTTTTTAGGCATATCTTTAGATGCAATTGTACTATTGTGTGTCAGCACCTTATTTTTTTCATACATGTTGGTCCCTTCCCTACCCCTAGAGCTATGAGGATACACACCCCTTGGGCTATGGGTTTGTGCTCAACATAAATATTTAGAAGAGAGAGAGAGAGAATAACATTTCACTTCAATAGCTACAACTCATCATAATGTTTTATGTTTCCTTTATGTTTGGTGAATCATATAATATTAGTATTCATCCAAGAATGTATATGCTAATATAAGCATCCATAGTACATCATATCATTATACATCCATGATAACTAGCTTTATAATTAATAAAATCCACATATATGTTGTTATCAGATTTAAATCCAAGCATCTAGAGAGCAAGTACAATGATCACCCTGAAAAGGAATAAGGGTCTATGTCACTATGAGTGCATATGACCCAAGACTAGGGCTTGATATTTAATCAGGGTTACATTCATATTCTTATAATTAGAGTAGAGTTTATCTTTTACTTTTATCTTCTTTTGGAGTCACAAGATTAGATCTCAAAATTAGGGTTTCATCTAATTAATGATACTTATTATCGTCCAAAAAGGAAGCATTCATTATTGGGGCTTCTATATGGGTTAGATCATTAATGGTTTCCTTTTAGGATTCACATGATCTAATGAGATCAGATTTGGGTCTAGGGTTTCTGGTGTCGGTCATGATCATAAGGGGGTCATCAAAAATTAGAGTTTGTAGTTAATGCATGAAAGTGTACATATGTAGAGAGAGAAACTAGAATTTATGGTTTCTATGATTCTTGAGTTAACTATCTCTATATGATTATGATTTTGAGACATGTGAGGTTTAGGGACCTCATTAGGGTATGGGTGTCATAAAAGATCAGGTTCATCATTAATAACCATTATTACATGATAAAACAACATAAGTATGGTCATTAGGCTTTAGGCTAGTATTTTTTACAAAAATTTAAGTAATCATGCTATGAAAGTATTATAAACAGGTTCCTCATATTTTTATGATAAAATTGATCTATAGGTTGACTATTTTTCAATGTTCCTATCATTTTCTATGATTTAAATGAGATCAGGGTGTTAAAATGATTTTTCATGACAGGAGGGGGGGTAAAAAATACCTTGATCGTGCAAAAACCACAGTCATTGATTGCAATATGTATGGTTCTGATTGAGGATCCTATCCAATCAGCGAGCGTTCAGCCTTAGGGTGTCAGATCACTGGATCAGGATCGAGACCGGGTGGAGGAGATCTTGCGCAATCTAGTCTGCTGGATCAAGATCTCATGGTCGGGACCCTTCGTCCCTGACTCAACCCAGCTGTTGGATTGTGGTGGAGGTGTATAGAGGGCTCACTGACATCACAGGGGCTTGGGAGCAGGAGGGTTCGATGTGGGCAAGGAAGTTTCCGCATGAGTTTGCGTGGGTGCCATGAGGTGTGGGGGGTTATTTCTAGGGAGGTGTTGCGAGGGTGAAATGCCCAAAAGGCACAGGCAGTGGCGGTGCTTAGTCGATCAAAGTGGATTGAGGTGATTCATGTAGTGATCAAGCTAGAAAACTTAGGTTTTTTTAAAGGAAGGTGGTAGCGATCTTAGGAGGGGTTGTTTTATAGGGTCATGTTAGTTTTAGGGATAATTCGGGTCTAAGGGGTTGCTTACCGCTGCTAGAGTGAGAGAACAACTTGCTCGGGTTGTTGAGTTGGAGCAACAGTGTATGAAATTAGGTGAAGATGGGGTTCGTTGGGTGCAATTTCAAAAAATGAAGTTATCAATGCGGATAAAATCTCGTGATCTAGTCCAAGATGGCAGCTTGAGCCACTCACCTTCCTCCACATCTCCCCGCAAAGGTGGGAGGTAGAAGACAAAGTCTTAATCACTCGATCAGGTCCCCTATTCATGGGTGCCTGGTCTGAGGGTCAAGATTAGTCCCCCATGGATTGCTGACATGGATAAGATAGATTAAAAGGTCAAATAAACCAATTTGTGTATATAAACTTCTAGAAATCCTAGAAAATTGTAGAAGTGTCCGACTGGGCTCAGATTTGGGTCATAAGTTAAAAATATTGTGTAGAATATATACAAAAAGTTTGGGATCCATATGGTGAAGCTACATCACATCATGTGTCACTTTGAATATAGTAATTATTTAACCTACTTTGTCATGTCACAAGCGGAATATTATACAATATGATCATTATGTTTCGAGATTGAGTGCTAATATTGATTAAGTAACCAAGAATTAATGATTGGGGACCATGAGTGAACATAACTGAGAGCAAGGTAGAAAAAAATGAACAAGGTTAGAGAACACAACATGCATTTAATGTATTTTAAACTATGGAAAAATCCCTCAAGTACAGTCCTTTTTGGTTTTAAACTTATAGAGTTGGGTAAATGAATTATTCAAGAAAAAAATTATGATGTAAAGTATAAATATGAATACATAAACAATTATCCTCTCCTTTCTAATGTCCATGGAAGGTCACTAGAATGTTTCCATTGCTCATGAACTTTAGATACCAAATCTTCCTTTTACTTTTCTTGGATGTGGGGGGAACTTCCTCTTCGAATGGTTCTCATATATGCAAGACGATACCACATTCATCAATGGCTTTAGTGGAAAAGAAATATCGTCACCTTCCTTATCTCATGACCACAGAAGGACACCACCAATATGACCTTGGAATTGAGAACTTCTTCCCCTAATGAATATTACGTGGGTTTTGCCTCCTTACTTTGAAAGACCTCAGGGTGAACTCCCTAAAAAGTGAAAAGGGATCATAAAAGAGTGCAAATGTAAATCACTAGGATTATAAATGGTGTTTAGTCTATCTATGTGATTGGTAAAATCACAAAGTCTAACAAGCTTGATGGTTTGAGAAACATATATTTTTAAAATTATGGATTCCATAATGAGGTTAGTCCCAAGATGTTTTTTTGATCTATGGGATATTAAATTGTACAAAGCCCTAGATCCTCTATGTAGTGGTAGTAACAATGGGATACATGTCGTCCTGAGATGGGGATTCCATCTTCATCATTGTTGTTGTGACACCCTTTGTTACACAAAGCGAGATTACTCAAAATCAAACAACAAAATTAACACTAAACAAGTGGATTACTAAAAACATAAGAATTTAAAATCAATTATGATAAGGAACAACATCAGAAAGCTTATCAAGAGGATATCCAAAGACACTTTTCATCTACATTATATAACCTGAAACAATGTTATGTACAATAGGATGCTTGAAGGACTACTTGCCACATGTGATATTTGTTCCACATACATATACATGTACAACAACCCAACTGTATACGACAAGGGTGCATAAACTAAAGCTTAGCTCGATAGTACAACCACAAAACACATTGAACTCTCCCCAAGACCTGAGTGTACAAATACAACTCTAGGAATCTAACATCGAAAGACTAACAACAACACACTCAACCTTATCATCTACTGATCATGCTACTCCTCCTCCCCAGTTGCACGATCACCACCACGTCATGCATGACCACCTAAAAGATGTGGGCTACTGATCATGCTGCTCCTCCTCGTCAGTCACAAAATCATCACCACGTCGTGCATGACCATCTAAAAGATGTGCAAACCCACGAGGTGAGATTAAAAATTTTAGTGGAAGATATAACTCTCCACCAACACTATTATTAGCACATATAACTAAACAAGTATTATGCATAGCTAAGCAAGATGAGTAGTTTTTGATAAATGATATGTAACTACTAATTAAAGCAATTTAAGCAATATTAGGCACTTATTATTGATCAACAAGATAATCAACAATTTAAGAAGGAATATGAAGAACATGTATATTTTCTACCAACTAGCACCTACAAAAGCAAGACTACAACCAATGTTCTCATATTTGATCCTAAGAAAAAACACTACACAGATGATTACATATTTTATTATGCCCTGAGGATTTGAGTCGTACCACCCAAATCTGACTGACCACTACTAAATTAAAATCAGTGCCATATTAGGTCATTGGAGATAGAATCCATGACCTCTCTTCACCTCCTAGTCAGTACGAGAGAACCTACAGTGACATCACCAATCAAACTATAGCATGTGACATATATTCAGTAGAAGGATCATCTCATGGATGTCTGACCACATATATCAACACCTAGCCCACCTTGGTACAGGTAGCAATGCTAGAAGAATAGGCTCACGTATGGAATTTATAACAAGAACGAGTGACTTCACATGAACATACGTATCACAATGAGATCATCTCACAGATGTCCTTCTCACACAACTTGAAATTAAGGATGCAAGGGAATACTCAACTTGCACCCTACATATTCAAAAATATGTGCTCTGAGTAAATGTCATGTCACCAGTCCAACAATTAAGACTAATACTGGAAAGGATATATGGCACATGGCAACTATGTAATTAAGGTTACACTTAATTAGTTAGCCAATCGGGTGACTTTTAGCATCAATCAATTTACAACATATAAAATCACAACAAAATCTTCAAAGATAAGGGCATGGTACTCTTCCAGTAGATGAAACACATAGGGTGTGAACCTATCACACTATCACCACATGATGCCTGCATTATTGTCATTCACATCATCATTATCAAGTCACATGAAACGGGATATGAATCCCTTATTCCATCATGGGAAACTTTATCTCAAAATAGGCAACCACCATTGTTAGGTCATAGGACCCAATCACCACATTCTATATCACATGTATGATCAACATGCCTCACAAAGGTATATTCAACCTATCTTACATCATAGAGATCATAGTACACACTAGCTATGGTCATAAAATTCATAAAACCTGCATTGTTAGAAGATCATAATCAAGAGAGATAATCACATAACATCATAACCATCTATGATAAGGAAATAAACAAAACTTGTTTATTATTAGGGTTTAGGTTTCCCTCTTTAGCCGATTAGGGTTCCTAAGGTTAGGGTCAACCAACTTTCTTAGGAACACCACCCTCCATCGTCTTGGAGTATTAGCATTAGATAACATCATTAGAATTGATTAGATTACACACTAAGCAGCATTATACAAGTACATCCATAATTACCATTAGATATTAATATGTGCTTCATAACCGCCTATCATCACCACATGTAACCATTTAGACACATGGGTCACGATCACCCTCCATGATATTTCATGACTGAGACATCCATGATGGGTGTATCGACCCCCAACGCAATCACCATGTTGCAACCGATCTCCTTAATATTGCGCCCACGACATTAGGGTTAGGGTTAGGTTTTCATTTCGACCACCAACTATGTGTTGCGACCGCAACACATCAACCACCACCATGTCACAATTGCAATGCATATTAATCATGACCCAATGCACAAGGCTATCTCCTCCAGGTCAAGTAAACGAGATAAGGGTCACTAGGATGCTAACCATTAAGGGTTCTAACCCATATTCACTAGGCCAACTTTGCCACAAGTAAGAGACCACTCGGCCGCCAAGCCAACTTGGTCGCGACCAACCACCATGGACCATGTTGCAACCGTGATGCCCATGTGTCTGTGTGTCAACCACCAAGCCATATAGGCTATGACCACATTAAGGGTGAACATCTAGGTCACCAAAATAGAACCCAACTAAGGAATAACACCATAAAGGAAGCCTCAAGCAAACCAATCTCTACAAACCCTAAGGCAAAGGTCCAAGAAAAGCATATCCAAAGGAAGTTAAACTATGTATAAGATAACAAAAACTGAGACTAACTTTTATCCCACCTCTAGGTGCACAAACACCAAGCATGAAGGCTAGATCAAGGGTCAACCATAAAGAAGGAACTGCATGAAACAACCTCTATCAAAATGGGCATAAGAAAGATTAGGGTTTTGAATTACTTCCAAACCAAGCATGGTATATCTACCAAGAAAACTCTAGATTTTATGACTAAGTACAAGAATGTTGAAGGAGCAATCTAGAGAGAGAGCATAGTAATAAAATATAGAAACAAAGTGCAATAATAGAGTAGGTTAAGTGTTATATAACCTACCTAAAGAAGATCACCACCAAAGATCTAAGATCCAAGATAAAGAGCTCCAAGCACACGATCTAAGATTTTAATAAGATTCATCGAAAGCTCCATAGTCAGCCACAAGATCACCTCAAGAAGGAGAAGACACCAAGGTCAGAGCTATCCTAAGGAAAGAAGTATAGAAGATCTTAGACAAACCAAAAGAGAATGGGGGGGGGGATAGAGGAGAAATCCTCTTCAGATATGGTTTATCTCCCAAAACATCCATCATGGAAGAACCATGGTCTAGTTCTGAGAAAAGATATGAAGATCAAGGTAGGATATCAAAGAAACATCAACTTAGAAGACAAACATTTACCAAGGATGGAAGATGGGCTCGGATCACCACCACCACTACATGTAAGAGGAGATTGATCACCAAAGATCCAAGGATGAACCTCCTTTCTCCACCAAGCACCAAGAAAATGTCAAGGAAGGAGAAAGAAGATATAAGGCCAAAAGGGTTGCAAAAAAGGAGAGATAAGGGGTTATATAGATGAGGTATGAGACAGAAAGCAAAGGGTGATGTGTCAACATACTAAGGAACCCAAGGGACACTTGTCCTCACAAAAGACAAACATGCAACCACATGAAACCACTTAAGCATGACATGCAATATGTAGTGATACACTCTAGGTAGTGTCTCGGCCACCATGTCATCCCCCATGGTTGTGGTCACAGCCATCCTAGGGTGCACCATCCATGGTCGTGATACCATCAACCAACATCACTACTAGGTCGAGACATGACACCTCCACAAACTCTAGGCCATCTATCTCCACCCAAGACTACCCCAGACCTCCTAGGTCACATTACAAACACCTAGAGGAAGTGTCTCAACTGTGACACCCTCAAAAAGCATCCTTCGTCATGAACGAAGGTCCAGACAACACAAGCAACTCACACATGGTCAAGCCACTCAACACTCACATCAACCCTAATCACCACCTAGGGGATGCTCCTCAACTAAGGCTAAAGAAAGGATACCTCCTCTTTCTCTATAATCTAGATGATGTCAAGAAATAGAATGAACACTCTAGTGGTGGCAAATTGCACATCAATTCCCTACATAGGCTAAATTTCAATTTGCACCAAAACTAGCACAGAAAGCACGATTAGCCTCCAAATAAGATCAAACTTGAAACTTAAGCCCTCCATAAGCCCTAATTACATCTTAAAAATTAGAATAGGGTTCAAGAAAAATATAAAGCCAAATAAAATAGGGTTACCCAAAAACCTAAATAAAGGTCCTTACAATCCGTAAACCCTAACAAGGATTACGCCCCTAAAATCCAAAGCGAAAAGAGACGAGTACTACTTCCACATATCTATCTCAAGCCCCTAGCATATTAGAATGAAACAACTTCATCTAACCAATCTCAACTCGAGGGTTGACCTCTCCTCTTGGCTGACTCAAAGCATAAAATTGAGTCGTCACATGTTGTCTTCCTCGTCCCCCACTAGCCTATCTAGAGGAACCAACCTAATATGCCTGTCCTGACCTCTTCCTCCACCACTGCTGAACTGTTGTCTCTGTGATCCCTACTGGCTCTTCCTCAACTGCTAGGTCACCTCATCATCTTTCATAATGCAAAATGATCTAGTGTGCCCAACCTATCCGAACTTGTAGCATGTCTTGTTCTCATACCAAGGCATAGGTGGCCCTGTCACAGACACTAAGGTAGCACTCACTAAGCCTTTATTGAGTTGGTGGTGTTAAAAACCTAGGCTCCTTAAGCCACCCAATGATTGCCCCTATACTTAGCATGCCTCTTCTTGGCACACTATTCTTTCTTATCAACCAAAAACATCTATATCATTCAAACTATAGAAAAATGTTCTCTGTTCTCTAGGGCTATTGTCAGCATCATTAATTCCACACTCAACCTTTTCTCAAAATGGTTGATCCTCTCCTGCTCTTTCGCAGTCATGTGAGGACAGAACCTCAACAAATCCATAAACCTTGCTCCATATTCATTGATCATCACCGATCCCTGTCGGATCCTCTCAAACTGGTTGATCTTCTCATCAAGGTACGTCTGAGGAAAGTACTCACTAACAAACTCATGTTGGAATTCCTCCCAACCTATCACAACACCTGACCTCTTTTCCTACTCTATGGCCCACCAATGGCCAACACTCCCCTTCAAAAGGTATATTGTGTGCTTCACCTTATGGAATACTAAGGATTTTGAAGGCTTTCTCTAGCTCCGTCAACCAAAGGTGTGCATCTACTAGATCCGCCATACCAGAATATTCCATTGCACCCACTCGACTCAACCTCTCAAACAACCTCTCAAACATCTTCCCTGAGACCAAAGATTCCACATTGGGGACTGTTGCACTTGTTTGAGGAATGGGCATTATGTCTGCCATATGTGTAATTGTGGCAAAAAAGGGTCCAACCCTGGACTAAAAAGTGGGGTTGGCCACCACTGTTGGGTCTAACTAGGGCATCTTAGGTTCTCTCTCCTCATCAACCTACCTCCTCACGCCCCCACCTGGTACAACAACAACACTCTCAGTAACATGTTCTTCGTGTTCTTTACTCATCTTTTCAACTCTTCTTCTTCTGTACAAGCATAAGACACTATAAGATAGATTGTAGGATGCTAGAATAAGAACAAACCCTAGTCTTAGGTCCCTATAGAATTAGTGAACTTAAATCTCTAATACCAACTAATGTGACACCTTTTACCACACAAAGTGGGATTACTCAAAACCAGACAACAAAATTAACACTAAATAATAGGATTAACAAAAAAACAAGATATCACAATTGGTTATGATAAGTAGCAACATCAGAAAGCTTATCAAGAGGAGATCCAAATACACTTATCATCTGCATTATATAACCTGAAATAATGTTAAGTACAATAGCATGCTAGAAGGACTACTTGCCACACATGGTATTTGTTCCACATACATATACATGTACAACAAACCAACTATATATAACAAGGGTGCATAAACCAAAACTCAGCTCGATAGTACAACCAACAAACACACTGAACTCTACCCAAGACCCGAGTGTACACGGACGACTCTAGGACTCTAACACCAGAAGACCAACAACAACACACTCAACCTTATCAGCTACTGAACTTACTGCTCCTCCTCCTCAGCTACACGATCACCATCACATCATGCACGACCACCTAAAAGATGTGGAAACCCACATGGGAGATATAACTCTCTAATAACATAGATAATTAAGCAAGATAATTAAATATTATCATAGATAATTAAATAAGTAATATGAATAGCTAAGCAAGATGACCAGATTTAGCTGAATGATATGAAACTACTAATTAAACCAAAAGCAATATTGGACACTTGATACTATTTAGTAGGACAATCAAAAATTAAGAAGGAATAAAAAGAACATGTATATTTTCTACCAACTAGCACCTATAAAAGCAACACAAGACCACGACCAATGTTCTCATATTTGATCCTAAGAAAATACATTACATGATTGACTATGTATTTTATTATGGCCCTAGGATTTGAGTCTTAGCACCCAAATCCAACCAACCACACACAAGTCAAAATCAGTTCCATACAAGGTCAATGAAAGAGCCAGAATCCACGACCTCTCCACACCTCTCGGTCAACACAAGAGAACCTACAGTGACATCACTGATCAAACTCCAACTTGTGATATATACTCAATAGAAGGATCAGCTCACGCATGGTCGTCCACATATATCAACACCTAGCCCACCTCGGTATAGGTAACAATGCTAGGAGAATAGGCTCACACATGGCTATTGTAAGGACCCTGGCCTTTGTTTTGGGCTTACCCTGTTTGCTTTGTCTAAATCTTGAGTTTAGATGTTTGCTAATCACCTGAGTTGTGATTAGGGTTTTGTTTATGCTTTGGTGCAACTTGCAAATTACCCAAGTTTTAGGGTTTGTGTGCAAGTTTGCCACCTTGAGAGATGTCTTTCTCTCTCTTTGCATCTTCTAGGGTTGAGAGGATGAGTTGGGTGCCTTGTTTGAGTTGTTATTGGGCCCCGTTTAAGCTTGTTGAAGCTTCAGCTTATTCTTAAGCCTTGTTGAGCCTTGTTGAGGCTTGATATCGGGTTGGACCTTGGTGTATCGTCCAGGAGGAGTGCTGGTTGTATCGGCCAAGCTGTGTATCGGCCTTGGTGTATTGGTAACCATGTTGGGCGACACACACCCTTCACCCTAGCATCATTTGTGTCACCATCTTTGGACAAGTGACCATTGCTTTGCTAAGTGGGTGGCAAGTCATGGACAAGTGGTTTGGGGTGCTAGCATGTGGCACAACCCTTGGACAAGTGTGCTAAGGTCAGGTGCCACCTTTCCATGCTCTCCCCCTTCACCCCTAAGTATATAAGATTCCCTTCTTGCATGTTGGGCCTCTTTGGTACCCTTAGTTGATCCCTTTCCTTTGGTGGCCGAGCTAGGAGAAGTGAGGAGGCAGTGGCCGATATAGTAGGTGTGGTAGCCGATACAGTTGGAGCCTTGTCCGATACCCTCTCCTTGGTGGAGTCTTCTTCTTCCTCTAGTGGTGGTCAAACCCTAGAGTGTGTCTTTCTCCTCCTCTTGTGGTGAGTATCTCTCCCTTTCCTTAGCATATTCTTCTTCTTCTTCTTTCTTTCTTTCTTTCTCGGCCATGGTGGTTATGGAATTCTCTTGTCTCCTAGTATTGGACGAAGGTGGTGCCTTGGAGCTTGGAGCTTGAAGCTTGGAGCTTTGGAGCTTGAGGAGTGTGCTTGAGGCGGGTTACATAACTCCTAACCCTAGCTATACTACCTCCTTTCTATGTTGCCTTGTTACATGTTATCTTGATCGGTCATGTTTTTCTTATTTGTGATGTTCTTGCTCTAGCATGTGCCCTTGATCTCGTTGGATATGATATCATGGTATGTTGTTGGATGTGTCCTTTGGACCTTGTTTAGGGTTCCTTGGGTAAAATCCTTCTCTCTCTTTGGTCTTGAGAGGTGAGTTTGAGCCCTAATGGTGTAGGCAAAACCCCTCTCTTCCTTAGTCGTTGAGAGGTGAATTTATACCCTAGTTGCTTGGGCAATACCCCTCTCTTACCATGGATTTGAGAGGTGAGTCTTTGGTTTTCCTTTATCCTAGTTGTTAGTGGGTTGGCCGATATGGTGTTGATCCACCTTGCTACCCAATATGTGATGGAGGTTGTACAAAATCCATCTCACTTAGTTGTTGAGAGGTGAGCCAACCCTCTTGATCACTTAGAGTTTGGTGATGGTTTTGAGGTTGAAGATGACCAACCCAATATGGTGCTTAGTCCGATGGAGAGCCTTGCCCGATAGGTTCTGTGGTTCTCGACCGACATGGTTCTAAGGTTGCCTAGTTAAATGAGTAGTGATGTGGTGGATACATGAGTTTCCTGATATCCTTCTTTTAGGGTTGAGTTTGGGAGACATGCTAGAAGGATGCTTTGTTGTTCTCTTGACCGATATGTGTCTTTACCCTCGATGTTGTTGGGCGATATGTCCTTGGGAGACATGGTGTTTGGATGATATACCCTCTTGAGTACCTTAAACGACATGGATAGGCCATGCCTTGATGATTGAGCAACACCCCTCCTTCCTTGAGTTATGAGGTGAGCTCTAACCCTTGGTCGATATGATGTGTTCGATATGAAGTGTTGGCCGATACAACCCTAGCTTAGAAGTTACAATCACCTTAGGCGTTATGGATACCATAACCCTAGCTTGGACGTCAATGTGTCTTAGCCGTTAGAGATATGGAGTGTCTCCATATGCCCAATATGGGGTTCACCGATACATAAGGTGATGGTTAGTTGTTGGTTAACCATCATGTGGCTTGGTGCCCTTGGGTTGGTAGTGGTCGATATCCTTTAGGTGAGCGTTGTGCTTTACCCGTTACACCTTTAGTGAGGGTAGGCGACGCCTCTAGTGAGGGATGTGACTAACCCAAGAACCCTAAGTATGTGAACCTTTGATAAGCTTACTGGTTGATGTGGTTGTGTGATCCTTAAGGAGAAATCCTTAGGGACAGTTTCTATGATAATATGATATACAAAATAAAGTGGATGCTCACGGGTTGGTGGCAATAACATAATATGTTGGCATGCAATCTACAACTTTATGCCTCTTGTGCTCATTATACAGGTGATTAAATCTAAATGACATTATCACACTCATGTTCAGTTGGTATTCCTAATGATTGATTGGAATATATATATATATATATATATATATATATATATATATATATATATATATATATATATATATATATATATATATATATATATATGATAATATCATGAATATTTTTTCTCATCAAATGGCATAACTAGATCTCTCCTAATAAGTGATAGATGTTCCTTATAATAATTTTATACCTCTATGCTTATACTAACCATGCAAGTACCACTTTGTGTGAAGAGGCCATGATGATGGCACAATCATGATTGTGATATGGAACATCAAGGGTTATGATGAACCCGATAATATGTGATGGGTGTTACCCATGGAATGGTATGGAATACCTTGATGATGGGATTGAGTCCCATAGATGTTGATCCTTGAGATGGATCCAGTTGATTGGCAAGAGGCCAAGTGGTAACATGTAATATGGGACCCTTATGATGGATCAGGATGATGTTGATGGCACTGAAAGCATTAGTGATAATGTAACACAAGATAATGAGATTTATATTTGTCTATTCTTGTTATAGTTGCATGTTACATAACTTGGTTGAATATTACAATCCACTTAAAATACACTAATTAACTATAGTGGAACCTTTCATGTAGTTTGCCCTGGCCATAGATCCATCATCATCAGGAGTTTGGTGATGGTGAAACGGGTTCTCCTACAGGTTAATCTGGAGTGCTTATTGTTGAATATGTGGGGTTGCTCCTAGCCAAAAATAGGAGGATTAGAGTGCAACTTCGGTTGTAGACTCCAGAGCACGGTTTTAGGCCCGTGACTCAGTATGGTAGAGCATGGTGAACAGGCCCATGGCTCAGGATATGTGATCGAGCATGGTGAACATGCCCCTGGCTCAGTGATGATGGAGCATGGTGAACAGGCCCGTAGCTCGGTTTTCTAGCGCCGATACTTGTATCAAGGTGGGCTAGGCAGAGGGTAGCCTAACCCTGTGTGACTGAGGCCACTTAAGGATGAGACTGTGGTCCTTCTTGTTGGTTCTCGTGCACTGACCATGAGGTGGTGAGGTCGTGGAGTCCGGCTCTTCCATTGACCTTGTATAACATCGGCTTGGGTTTCGCAACCGAAGGTTGGATTTGAGCGGTACGACTTGCTTTCCCAGGGCATAATAAATCGTAATTTAGCTGAATAGTATATCTGCTTAGGACAAATACAGAACATTGGTTGAGGCCTTGTTTCGTATAGTTTTACAATTATTTACATGTTCCATAGATTTCATGATAAGTTTTTATATATCTTATCTAGTCAATAATGTTCCATATACTATTTTTTGATATGCCTCTTAGAAACCTGGTAATATGTTACAATAATTAGTCATGCATAATATACTCATAATCTTCTTACATCAGTTATCAACTTTATCTATCTTAGTTCTCTTTGAGGTTTTATAGTTTTGGTGGGGGTTATGTTTCTCACTGGGACTGTGTGTCTCAACCCGCTTGTTTAAACCCTTTTAGATGATCGTGCTAGACATGGCGGTGATTGCGGTGTTGTAGCTGAGTAGCAAGAGGAGCAGTAGAAGGCAAGAGATGGATATGTTGCTATTTTGGGTGTTTTGTAGTAGAGTCCTAGAGTCATCCATGTACTCTCAGGTCCTCAGAGGTGTTTTGACAAAGTTTCATGATGTATAGCTGATATGGATCTTTCTTTATCTATTGTTGGCCTGGTATGGTCTGATATGTATATAAACAGGTGATGAACTCTTTGTACATATGGATCGGCTGGATCCTATGAGATGGTGGACATGTATCAAGTTCATGTATATATATGTATGTGCAATATGTTTTCTTACAGGATGTGGATCTAGTGGTAAGAGTTTTGCTGTTTCGGATGTTTTCCGCAATCAGTTTTAATTAACCCATGTTTTGGTATATGATGCTTAAAGATGGTTTGTGCACGTTTTCGAGTGGTGTTTTGCAGTCTTGGTGATGGTGGGATGTCACAAACAAGGTTGGTATCAGAGCTCTAGGTTCGTTGAGTCTATAGGGATCTAGGATTAGGTTTGTATTTGTTCTTGTGATCTTCTCCATATTTTCTCATAATAACCTTCTGCCCGTAGTAGAAGATAAAGCTAAAAGATGTCTAGAAATCATGAAGAACATGCTACCGAGAGTAGTGTCGCTGCATCTGTTGATGGAGCGAGTGTGCAGGAACATGAAGATTGGGTGCCTGAGGTACCCCAAATTGACCCAGCCATTCTCGAGAACCATGCCTATAAACACCTTATGGAGCAGGTAATGGATACAATGAATCTCATGGTGGAGAGATTGCCAGTGCCTCCGCCAAGAGTACCAGCTCCTTGTGAAGAATCATTGGGTATTGGGAAGACCTTCGAGTGGCTTCACCGAGTCAGGGCTTCGGATTATGCTGGAACGGTTGATCCGACCGATGTAGATCTGTGGCCGATAGGTCTTGAGAAGGCCTTCCAGATCCTCGACATCCCCAAAGCAGACAAAGTAAAGCACGATGTCTACCTTCTGAAAGGTAGTGTCGACCACTGGTGGGCCATCAAGGAGGAGATGCGACCAAGTGAAGTGATCTGTTGGGACGTCTTCCGGCGGAAGTTCATGAGTCGATACTTCTCGTAGACGTATCTGGATGAGAAGATCAGCCAATTTGAGTGGTTGCGCCAAGGATCAATGAGCATCACCGAGTACGAGGCTAAGTTCATGGAGATGTTGAGGTTTTGTCCTCACATGGCAGTGACAGATGATGAGAGAATTAGGCATTTTGGGAAAGGTTTGAGTGTCGAGCTGCCGACACCTACTACTGCTTTGGAAAATTGGGAGCGGTTTGCCATGTTTGTAGAGTCTGTCTGAAGGATTGAATGGTCAATAAAGGAGAAGAAAGAAGCGATGACCAAGAGGAAGTCTGGTCAGTTTCAAAGGTAGAGGTATGACGGCTTCAAGAAGCCACAATTTTCTGCACCTTCTGTGATGCAAGGATCCAGTGCGCCGTCACAATGGTCCCCGAGTAAAGGAAGACGACATGGTTCTTCACCGTCGAAGGTGTATAGTACAGCTTCAGTAGTAGTCCATTGGCCATCTAGGCCGCAGTAGAGAGACCAATCATGTTATCTTTGTGGTCGGGTTGGGCATTTCAGATCAAATTGCCCAAAAAGAGATGTTGAAGTAACACAACGGTTCAGGCAGAGTCAGCAAGTTAGTGACACCAGAGGGCGAGGACACGATCAAGCATCACAAGCTGGACCATATGCACAAGGAAGCAGAGGGTGTGGACGACATCAACCAATGGCTCATTCTATTCTATGAGTCAACCGAAGGTGATAGTCAACGCGTGAGTGGTGACAGGTCAGATGGAGTTATTTCATTCTGATTTGTCTTGTCATGTTTTGTATCTGTTTTGGTTGACCCAGGTGCTACACACTCTTTTATCACTTGTAGTATGCTTGATAGCTATCTTTTACCTATTAGTTGTAAGAAAGATAACTTGTTGTTAGAAACCCATCTTGATGGTTCCTCGATGCTTCGAGAGGTATGTCCATCTTGTGTTCTATCCTTTTCGGGACACAACATACAAGTGGATCTTATACCACTTGACATGCATGGATTCGATGTAATCCTTGGGATCGATACCTTAGAAAGGTACAAAGTAGTGTTGGACTGTGGTTCCAAGCAAGTAATGTTCGTTGATGATGGTAAGGAGTGGATCTTCCAAGGAGATAGGAAGATTCTTCTGATGTGTTTAATATCAGCTATGGTGGTAGAGAGGTTGTTGCGACAGGGTGTTCCGTCCGTTTCTAGACCAGTTTTTTGTAGTCTTCATAGATGACATCTTGATCTATAGTCAGGACATTCAACAACATAAACAACACCTTCAACAAGCATTCACTCTCCTTTGCCAACATCAATTGTATGCCAAGTTCAGTAAGTGTGAGTTTTGGTTGAAGGAAGTAACTTTCTTGGGTCATGTGATATCTGTAGAAGGAGTCAAAGTGGACCCCAAGAAGGTGGAGTCAGTTGCAGAGTGGGAGCAACTTAAGACGCCGACTGAGGTTCGTAGTTTTCTGGGTTTAGCAGGATACTACCAGAAGTTTATAAGGAACTACAATGTGATTGCATTCCCATTGACGAAGTTGACCAGGAAAGATGAGCCTTTATTTGGGATGATCATTGTCAGCAAGCTTTTCAAAGCTCGAGGGAGAAGCTAACTAGTACTCTAGTGTTGGTGCTGCCAGAGCCTGGGAAAGGCTATGTTGTTTTCTGTGATGCTTCCAAGAAAGGCTTAGGTTGTGTACTGATGCAGGAGGATCATGTGGTTTCTTTTGCTTTGTGATAGCTTAAGAAACATGAGGAGTGTTATCCGACACACAATCTGGAGTTGGCAGCAGTGGTCCATACGTTGAAGATTTGGAGACACTATCTTTATGGCGAAGTGTGTCAATTTTTTACAGATCATAAGAACCTAAAGTATATCTTTTCACAGAATGAGTTGAACATGCGATAGCGTCGCTGGATGGAGCTGATTAGTGATTATGATTGTACCATCGAGTATCATCGTAGTAAGGCAAATGTGGTAGCTGATGTGCTTAGTAGGAAGTCTTCTTCTCTTCCTATGAAGAAGGCACGGTTGAGTTCTTTGGTATGCCATAGGCGGGATATGTTTGTCTCTTTGCGACAGATGAATGTACAGTTGGAAGTCTCCTTGTTGACAGGACTATTGACACAGATGCAAGTGAAGCCTATGTTGAGGCAGTAGATCAAAGAAGCACAGCAGGCAGATGCTACAGTACAATTGATCATATCAGAGTTTGGCAGAGAGAAGCGTGATGGCTTCCATATGTCTGAGGATGGACCGATGTGTTATCATAACAAGATTTTGGTCCCTGGCATTGATGATCTGAGGAAGTTAGTGCTCGAGGAAGCGCACACATTGATGTATGCTATGCATCCCAGTGTCACCAAGATGTATCATAACTTGAAGGACCTATATTGGTGGCCTGACTTGAAGAAGGATGTAGCAGAGTCCGTGTCCAAGTGTGTGGTATGCCAGCAGGTTAAAGTTGAGCATCAGAAGCCAATAGGTACGTTGCAACCCATGTTGATACCTTAGTGGAAATGGGATCATGTAACTATGGATTTCGTAGTTGGTCTCCCGAGGACAGCTAGAAATCATGATTGCATTTGGGTGATAGTGGATAGATTGACAAAGTCTGCCCATTTCATACCTGTGAAGACGACGTATACAGCAGAGAAGCTTACTCAAGTGTATTTGGATGAGATAGTATGTTTGCATGGTGTGCTCACAATGAGTGCCCGCAACAATAGTCTCTGACAGAGGTCCTCAGTTCACGAGTCGTTTTTGGGAATAGTTGCATAGAGCGTTGGGAACGCAGTTGAGGTTCAGTACCGCTTTTCACCCGTAGATAGATGGACAGTCTGAAAGGACTATTCTGACCTTGGAGGATCTTCTCAGAGCTTGTGTATTACAGTTCCTAAGTAGTTGGGACATGCATCTCAGTTTGATAGAATTCACCTACAACAACAGTTACCAACAGAGTATTGACATGGCACCTTATGAGGCTCTGTATGGAAAGAAGTGCAGATCTCCTTTATGTTGGTATGAGTCTGGAAAATATCAGCTTTTGGGTCATGAGGTAGTGCAGCAGACAACAGAGAATATCAAGTGATACAACAATAATTAAAAGCAGTATAGGATAGACAGAGGTCGTATGTAGATAACCATCGACAACCTCTAGAGTTCCAGGTGGGAGATAAGGTATATCTCAAGGTCGCTCCATGGAAAGGCGTGCTGAAGTTTGGATGGAAAGGAAAGTTGGATCCCAGGTATATGGGACCATATCTGGTGATAGCATGTGTTGGCAAAGTAGCTTATAAGTTAGAGATACCACCAGTGTTGCACATGTTGCATCATGTGTTCCACGTTAGTATGCTGAAGAAAAGTCATCCAAGTATAGAGACAGTGATACAACCAATTGAGGTTAAGCTTGATGAAGATGTGACCTATGAGGAAGGTCCAGTGATGATCCTTGACAGAAGAGTGAAGAAGTTGAAGAGGAAGGACCTGGTTCTCGTAAAGGTTCTTTAGCATCATCATGGCGTTGAGGAAGCCACGTGGGAGCATGAAGAAGAGATGAGGAGGAAGTATCCCTCGCTTTTCTCTTCAGATTTTGGGGGCGAAATCCTTTTGTAGAGGTTTATGGCTTGTAAGGACCCTGACCTTCATTTTGGGCTTACCCTGTTTGCTTTGTCTAAATCTTGAATTTAGATGTTTGCTAATCACCTGAGTTGTGATTAGGGTTTTGTTTGTGCTTTGGTGCAACTTGCAAATTACCCAAGTTTTAGGGTTGGTGTGCAAGTTCGTCACCTTGAGAGATGTCTTTCTCTCTCTTTGCATCTTCTAGGGTTGAGAGGATGAGTTGGGTGCCTTGTTTGAGTTGGTTTTGGGCCTCGTCTAATCTTTTTGAAGCTTGGGCTTGTTCTTGGGCCTTGTTGAGCCTTGTTGAGGCTTGATATCGGGTTGGACTTTGGTGTATCAGCCAAGAGGAGTGTTGGTTGTATTTTGGTTGTATCGGACAAGTTGTGTATCAGCCTTGGTGTGTTGGGTTGTGATGTTGGGTGACACACACCCTTCACCCTAGCATCATTTGTGTCACCATCTTTGGACAATTGGCCATTGATTTTCTAAGTGGGTGGCAAGTCATGGACAAGTGGTTTGGGGTGCTAGCATGTGGCACGACCCTTGGACAAGTGTGCTAAGGTCGGGTGCCACCTTGCCATGCTCTCCCCCTTCACCCCTTAGTATATAATTCACCCTCCTTGCTTGTTGGGCCTCTTTGGTACCCTTAGTTTCTCCCTTTCCTTTGGTGGCCGAGCTAGGAGAAGTGAGGAATTGGTGGTCGATACAGTAGGTGTGGTGGCCGATACAGTTGGAGCCTTGGCCGATACCCTCTCCTTGGTGGAGTCTTCTTCTTCCTATATTGGTGGCCGAACCCTAGAGTGTGTCTTTCTCCTTCTCTTGCAGTGAGTATCTCTCCCTCTCCTTGGCGTCTTCTTCTTCTTCTTCTTCTTTCTTTCTTGGCCATGGTGGTTATGGAGTTCTCTTCTCTCCTAGTGTTGGATGAAGGTGGTGCCTTGGAGCTTGAAGCTTGAAGCTTGGCGTTTGGAGCTTTGGAGCTTGAGGAGTGTGCTTGAGGTGGGTTACATAAATCCTAACCCTAGCTATACTACCTCCTTTCTATGTTGCCTTGTTACATGTTATCTTGATCAACCATGTTTTTCTTATTTGTGATGTTCTTGCTCTAGTATGTGCCCTTGATCTTGTTGGATATGATATCATGGTATGTTGTTGGATGTGTCCTTTGGACCTTGTTTAGGGTTCCTTTGGAAAAATCCTTCTCTCTCTTTGGTCTTGAGAGGTGATCCTGAGCCCTAGTGGTGTAGGCAAAACCCCTCTCTTCCTTAGTCATTGAGAGGTGAGTTTATACCCTAGTTGCTTGGGCAATACCCCTCTCTTACCATGGATTTGAGAGGTGAGCCTTTGTTTGGCCTTTGACCTAGTTGTTGGTGGGTTGGACAATATGCTGTTGATCCACCTTACTTCCTGATATGTGACGGAGGTTGTGCAAAACCCCTCTCACTTAGTTGTTGAGAGGTGAGCCAACCCTCTTGATCACTTAGGGTTTGGTGATGGTTTTGAGGTTGAAGATGACCAACCCAATATGGTGCTTAGTCTGATGGAGAGCCTTGCCCGATAGGTTCAGTGGTTCTCGGCCGACATGGTTCTAAGGTTTCCTAGTCTGATGAGTAGTGATGTGGTGGATACATGAGTTTCCCGATATCCTTATTTTAGGGTTGAGTTTGAGTGACATGCTAGAAGGATGCTTTGTTGACCTCTTGAATGATATGGGTCTTTACCCTCGATGTTGTTGGGCGATATGTTCTTGGGCGACATGGTGTTTGGATGACATACCCTCATGAGTACCTTGGATGACATGGATAGGACATGCATTGATGATTGATTAACACCCCTCCTTCCTTGAGTTGTGAGGTGAGCTCTAACCCTTGGCCGATATGATGTGTCTGATATGAAGTCTTGGCTGATACAACCCTAGCTTGGAAGTTAGAATCACCTTGGGCGTTATGGATACCCTAACCCGAGCTTGGACGTTAGTGTGTCTTGTCCATTAGAGATATAGAGTTTGGGTGACACCCTCTTGTGATGTGTTTCCTGATATGCTTGTGCCCGATATGGGGTTGGCCAATATAGAAGGTGATGGTTAGTTGCTAGTTAACCGTCATGTGGCTTGGTCCCCTAGGGTTGGTAGTGGATGATATCCTTTAGGTGAGGGTTGTGCTTTACCCGTTACACCTTTAGTGAGGGTAGGTGATGCCTCTAGTGAGGGATGTGCCTAACCCGATAACCCTAAGTATGTGAACCTTTGATAAGCTTGCTGGTTGATGTGGTTGTGTGATCCTTAAGGAGAAATCCTTAGGGATGGTTACTATGATAATATGAGATACAAAATAAAGTGGATGCTCACGGATTGGTGGTGATAACATAAGATGTTGAAATGCAATCTACAACTTTATGCCTCATGTTCTCATAATACGGGTGATTCAATCTAAATGACATTATCACACTCATGTTCAGTTGGTACTCCTAATGATTGATTGGAATATATATATATATATATAATATAATTCATAGTTTTTCTCATCAAATGGCATAACCAGATCTGTCCTAATAAGTGATAGATGTTTCTTATAATAATTTTGTACCTCTATGCTTATACTAACCATGTAGGTACCACTTTTTGTGTTGAGTGGCACAATCATGATTGTGATATGGTATATCAAGGGTTATGATGAACCCGATAATATGTGATGGGTGTTACCCATGGAATGGTATGGAATACCTTGATGGTGGGATTGAGTCCCAGAGATGTTGATCCTTGAGATGGATCCAGATGATTGGCAAGAGGCCAAGTGGTAACATGTAATGTGGGATCCTTGTGATGGATTAGGATGATGTTGACGACACTAAAAGCCTTCATGACAATGTAACACAAGATAATGAGATTTATATTTGTCGGTTCTTGTTATAGTTGTATGTTACATAACTTGGTTGAATCTTGCAATCCACTTAAAATACACTAATTAACTATAGTGGAACCTTTCATGTAGTTTTCCCTGGCTATAGACCCATCATCATCAAGAGTTTGGTGATGGTGAAACGGGTTCTCCTATAGGTTAATCCGGAGTGGATATTGTTGAATATGCAGAGTTGCACCTAGCCAAAAATAGGAGGATTAGAGTACAACTTGAGTTGTAGACTCCAAAGCACGGTTTTAGGCACGTGGCTCAGTATGGTATAGCATGGCGAACAAGCCCATGGCTCAAGATATGTGATCAAGCATAGTGAACATGCCCATGGCTCAATGATGATGGAGCACGGTGAACAGGCATGTGGCTCAGTTTTCTAGCACCGATACCTATACCAAGGTGGGCTAGGCAGAGGGTAGACTGATCCTGTGTGGATGAGGCCACTTAAGCATGAGACTGTGGTCCTGCTTGTTGGTTCTCATGCACTGACCACGATGTGGTGAGGTTGTGGAGTCTGGCTCTTCCATTGACCTTGTATGACACTGGCTTGGGTTTCACAGCTGAAGGTTGGATTTGAGCGGTATGGCTCACTTCCTCAGGGCATAATAAATCATAATTTAGCCGAATAGTATATCCACTTAGGACAAATACGAAACATTGGTTGAGGCCTTGTTTTGTATAGTTTTATAATTATTTACATGTTCCATAGATGCTATGATAAGTTTTTATATAGCTTATCTTGTCAATCATGTTGCATATACTATTTTTATATGCCTCTTAGCAACCTGGTAAGTTGTTACAATAATTAGTCATGCTCAGTATACTCATAATCTACTTACATCAGTTATCAGCTTTATCTGTATTAGTTCTCTTTAAGGTTTTATAGTTTCAACGGGGGTTAGGTTTCTCACTAGGACTGTGTGTCTCACCCCACTGGTTTAACCCTTTTTAGGTGATTGTGCTAGATGTAGTGGTGATCACGGGGTTGCAGCTGAGCAGCAAGAGGAACAGTTAAGGAGAGAGATGGATATGCTGTTGTTTTGGGTGTTTTGTAGTAGAGTCATAGAGTCATCCATGTACTCTCAGGTCCTCAGAGGTGTTTTGACGAAATTTCATGATGTATAGCTAATATGGCTCTTTTTTTATCTGTTGTTGGCATGGTAAGACCTGATATGTATATATACATGTGATGAACTCTTTGTACCTATGGATCAGCTGGATCCTATGAGATGGTGGACATGTATCAAGTTCATGTATATATATGTATGTGCAATATGTTTTCTTATAGGATGTGGATCTAGTGGTATGAGTTCTATTGTTTTGGATGTTTTTCACAATCGGTTTTAATTAACCCATATTTTTGGTATATGATGTTTAAAGACGGTTTCACATGTTTTTGTGTGGCGTTTCGCTGTCTTGGTGATGGCGGGATGTTACAACTGTTCTAACAAGAAGGAGTGGCTCACATATGGCCATCCATATCACAATAATATCGGCTCATGCATGGCCGTCTCAGAGAACCTAAGATTAAGGATGTAAGGGAATACTCAATTTGTACACCACATACTAAAAAATATACGCTTTGAGTAAATCTCATTTCACCAATCCAATAATTAAGAATGACACTAGAAAGGATTTGCGGCATAGGGAAACTATGTAATTAAGGTTCAACTTGATTAGTTATCCAACTAAGTGACTTTTAGCATCAATCCAGTTACAACATATAAAATCACAACAAAATCTACAAAGACAAGGGCATGGTACTCTTCCAATAGATGAATCATATAGGGTGTGAACCTGTTACACTATCAACACATGATGCATGCATTATTTTCATTCACATCATCATTATCAAGTCACATGCAATGGGATACCAATACATTATTCCATCATGGGAAACATTATCTCACAATAGGCAACCACCACTATTAGGTCATAGGACCCAATCACCACATTATGTCTCACATGTATGATAAACATGCCTCACAAGGAAATATTCAACCTTTCTCACGTCATAGATATCATAGTACACACTACCTATGGTCATCAAATTCATAACACCTGCACGGTTAGAAGATCATAATCAAGAGAGATAATCACATAATATCATAACCATCTATGATAAGTAAACAAGCTAAACTTGTTCACTATTAGGGTTTAGGTTTCCCTCTTTAGCTGATTAGGGTTTATAAGGTTAGGGTCAACCAGCCCTCTTAGGATCACCACCCCCCTTCGTCTTAGAGTATTAGAATTAGAAAAGATCATTACAATAGGTTAGATAATACACTAAGCAACATTATACAAGTACATACATGATTACCATTCGATGTTCATTTCTTCTTCATGACCACCTATCATCACCACATATTTAGTTTTCTATTGGTTTAACATGATAATTAGGGTTGCTTAACCCCAAGTACGTGACTAGGGTTTTACCAACCTAGGGAAAGCAATTAGGTTTTCTTCAAGAAAGGTGTGTGTCCATGCACTTTGAGTATTAAATAATGGTTTTTAAATCGCTTTATGATTAATGTATCATGATGATCAATTTATATTATATGCATAACCATGTACTTCAATTTGAATGTTACTCATATCAATGTTATTAAATGTTTCTTATGCTTCTATTAGGTTTTCTTCAAGAAAGGTGAGTGGGTCCATGCACTTTGAGTATTAAATAATGTTTTTAAATCACTTTAAGATTAATGTATCATGATGATCAATTTATATTATATGCATAACCATGTACTTCAATTTGAATGTTACTCATATCAATGTTATTAAATGTTTATTATGATTTCAAGTTATCTTCAAGAGCTTATGTCATGATCAAATAAAATTCAGTTAAAGAAAAGAATTGTCAAGTTAGTGATTAATCATGTAATTGGTTGTATTATTTTGTCTTGATCATGTTAATGTTGAGCCCTCGGGCCTTATGAGATCAAATGGAACATAGTGGCACGTATGTGCAATTCATGATTTCAAATGGAACATTATGGCATTATGTGCAAATCATGATCTCAAGTGGAGCATTATTAATGGCACTTATGTGCAAATCATTAGCTCAATTGGAGCATAGTTAATGGCACTCAGGTGAAAATCATGATTTCAAGTGAAACTTCAATTGATTAGTTGAGCTTACGGGCCTTATGAGCATAGTTGGTGCATAAGAGTAGAGGACAATATAATTAACCACTCAGACCATATAATGTGAATCAAAAATTTATTTTCCAATTAATTTTATATTTTCATCATTGCCAACTTATTATTTTATTATAACAACGCTCAATTCTACGTACTCTAACGTGTTTTCATTTTAAATGCATGGCTGGGGACAAGATGTCTGTAGGAGGAAAGAATAAGGGAGGAGATTAACCAAGGAGTCTACACCTTAAGGACAAACTAAGAGTTTAACCTGGTGGGGTGCCAACTATCATATGGCATTTAATTTAGTTTTTCAATTAGTGTTAAGAGTATGTAATAGTTTAGTTTTATGTTTTATGTTGTGGAACTTGAGACATGAGATTCATAATCATGTATCCCATGTTGGTTTATCAAACTTTATTTTTGTGCAATGATTATCATTTTTGTTGCATCCCAATGAGATTATGCTTCAAATTAATGAATTTGTATATTTTATAAAATTGGGGTGTGGCAGTTGATGTTCTGCTTGAACTCATGATTTGCACCTGAGTGCCATTGACTATGCTCTGATTGAGCTCATGATTCGCACATAAGTGCCATTAACAATGCTCCACTTGAGCTCATGATTTTAACATAAGTGCCATAGTGTTCCATTTGAACTCATGAATTTCTCATATGTGCCACTATGTTCCATTTGAACTCAAAAGGCCCAAGGGCTCAACATTAACATGATCAAGACAAAATAACAACCAATTACAAGATTAATCATTAACTTGACAATTCATTTCTTTAATTGAATTTCATTTGGTCATGACAAAAGCTCTTGAAGATAACTTGAAAGCATAAGAAACATTTAATAACATTGAAGTGAGTAACATTCAAATTGAAGTACATAGTTATGCATATAATATAAATTGATCATCCTGATACATTAATCTTAAAACGATTTAAAAACCATTGTTTAATACTCAAAATGCACGGACCTGCTTACCTTTCTTGAAGAAAACTAAAATCTTTTCATAGGTTGGTAAAACCCTGGTCACGTACTTGGGGTTAAGGAACCCTAATTATCATGTTAAATCAATTAACATTCATTAATAATAATATTCACCTTAGTTTATAGGGTTTCATGCTTATTAGATGAATCAAGGAAATTTAGAGTCAAAATAACCTTTAAAACCATCACTATATTATACCTTATTAAAAAACCTTTTTAACGAGTATTTATTCACATTTTTCTGACATCATATGAATTTTTCATGAATTTTCAAAGCATGAACCAATCGTAGAATGAGGAAAATCCACGATGGATTATCCCAACCCACAATGATTTGAGCCCACGACTTTCGTGGCCCAACCAGAGCCAGCCATTTAGCCTAGACTCACTCAAAAGGAGACTTTTGGTCAATAGTCGATTAAGATGATTAAATATCGAATATGCCCACACAGACATGAAACAAAAAGACAATCACACATGGGCAAAAATGAAAAATCATAACTCGGCTTCTTTTCCCTTCAATTTAGCGAAGAACAACGATGAACAAAAAAGAGCCGCATGAGGAATGATGCAAATTGGAGAAAAGAAATTGGGATCTCGACCCTTTCATGGAGAACTGTGGTGTTGGGCACCCCTATGACCCTTGGCCGCACCCAAAGAACCAGGAAGCATCACCTATAATGGCCTAAAAGCCAAGATACCCATGTCCCCAACGACAAAGCACATGAGGTATAGGGAATGGTCCCAAAATCTCAAAAATGCATGAGCGTGATAAGAACAAGGCTATGGGAAAATAAGGCATTACCCTACGGAGCAAGACACATAAGAACCAAGCGACGTGGTGATCAGAGAAACAACATTATCTAGGAGATCTGAAACAAGGTGAAAAAGAGGGGATTTCTAGTTACCTTAAATTCCATTGAAACAAAGATGGAGAAAGCTTCAACAGGTCACCCTGAGTCACATCAATAAGCAAGAAGGGTCCTAGATGCCCTGTGCTCTCACCTCAGGCCTTCGTCAAGGTAGAGGAAGAATAAGAGTTCGAAGGTAGGGTTTTCCTTGCAAACGATGCCAAAATTGGGATGGTAGTTGATTCCTTGAGGGTTGGGGATCATTTTGAGGATCCTGTGTATAGGTTCCAAGACCTGGGGGAGGTTGATTTACTTGTGAGGAAAGAAACATGCAAAATGAGAGAGGGTCCTAGTCAGCCCAAGGCTCTAGGGCATGAAACCCTAATGTGTAAGGGACGAGAAGATTTGGCAAGGAGTGAGGAAGGTGAGGGGGAGATTTGTATATGCAACAAGGATGTGTACAGAGAGAGATCATGAATGAGGAATGTCCTTGCTACTAGTCCAGTCCTACTGGGACTCAGATGGACAAGGGAGATGGCTGAAAGCCATCCAATGTACCCATGAGATTGGGCGGCATGATCTCAGCTGTCAGATCAGATCCAAGAAGAAAAGAAAGGGGTCAGAGTGTGCATGACTCATGAGTAGTCTAAACTATAAGTTAGGTTAATTTATTTGGCTATACTTTCGATTTAAACCATTACTAACTATATATATATACTTGTTCAGGTCAATTAGATGATCAAATAAGGTCTAAAAAGTATCAAAATTGAAACACACACTATATATAGGGCCTTGAACCTTCCCATCCTATTTGATTTAGGTTTTAGTTATCTTTTCCACATCAAACATGCATAGGTAATTGTATAAAAAGTGAAATAAAATGAATTATCACTTCTTATAAAGCTAATTGATCTTTTTAAAAAATTGGTCATTCATTCATCTCGTGGTTGGGGGGTTTTGAACTTGAGACCTCTCAGTATTACATAAGTACTTTTACCATCTGGTTTCCATCCTCATTTCATCAAGTTTGTGGTTTAAATTTTTTATCATAAAACTTTATCATTATTTCTAAATTATGTGTGTGGAAAATGGGATGTTACAATTCTACCCACCTTAAATAAATTTCATCCTTGAAATTTTAAGATTACTACCCACCTTAGGGTTGTAATACTCCTAGTTTGAAAAACTCAACATGTATATACATATAACTAAAACCATGGCTAGAACTAGATCACACTTTCTTCTTCCTCCTCGCTATCAACCACTCCAAAGATCCTTGCTTGTCTCTTTTCTCATTGTTTAGGTTTAGGGTTTTTCCCTACATCATTCTTTGCTTTGAGCTTGGGACATTCTGGCTTCTTATGATTCGGGTCTCCACAATAGTGGCAAACTCCAAGCCCTTTCCTGCATGGTCCACCATGATGTCTACTACAAGTTGCACAAGGTTCTGTAACTATCCTTCTGGGGCATTCCTCTTCTAGTCATTATGGATTTTGTGCTCATTCTTGACTCCTGAGGGTCCTCCATACTTCTAGTGTCGGTCAGGGTGGTCTTCCAACTCTAGGGTAGACTGGAGTGAACTCCTCCCAGGTTAATGGCTCAACATTGGGTCCTCAAGCATTGGTGAAGTTATCCCACCAAGTGCGAGCTGCACTCTTCAACATGTGTTTCCCAAAGCAAACTTTAGAAGGCTCAGAACATTCCAAATCATGGAAATAGTGCTCGATGTTGAGTAGCCATCTTCAGTACGGCCAACTACATCAGCTTCAATTTCTTTAGAGAAGGTTTCTAGCTTAATCTTCAGGAAGTCTACTAAGGTCAACTCCTGATTCCTTAGTTGATGTGGTCTCCCTTGTTGACCAATGATAGCATCGCTAAGAGCCTTGATGAGCACTACTAGAGGTGTATAAGGGTTACCATTAGGGTTAACCCCTCCAGAAGAACTATGATCCCTTCCCCCATTGGAAGAGCTTTCCTCTCCATATATGTGATCCTTGTGCTTATTAGATTTCCTCTTGGGGTCCATCTACAAGGGAACATAAACTATATGAGATTTTTGACAAAAACTTGGTGGCCAACTATATTTTTTGCTCTAATACCATATTGTAACACCCCAATTTTCTAAAATATACAATTCAATAAGCGGAAGAATAATCTTATTGGGATGCCTCAAAAATGATAATCATTGCACAAAAATAAAGTTTGATAAACCAACACAAGATACATGATTACAAATCTCATGTTCCACAACATAAAACTTAGATCAAACTATTACATAGTCTTAACACTATTTGAAAAACTAAATTAAATGCCATATGATAGTTGGCACCCCACCAGATTTAAACTCTTAGTTTGTCCTTGAGGTGTAGACTCCTTGTTTAAGCTCCTCCCTTATTCTTTCCTCCTATAAACATCGCGCCCAACCATGCATTTAAAATGGAAAAAATGTTAGAGTAAGCGATATTGAGCATTATTATAATGAAATAATAACTTGGCAATGATGAAAAATATAAAATTAATTGGAAAATAAATATTTGATTCACATTATATGGTCTTAGTGGTTAATTATAATGCCCTCTACTCTTATGCACCAACTGTAATCATAAGGCCCATAGGCTCAACTGATCAACTGATGTTCCACTTGAAATCATGATTTACACCTGAGTGACATTAAATATGCTCCAATTGAGATCATGATTTGCACATAAGTTCCATTAATAATGCTCCACTTGAGCTCATGATTTACACATAAGTGCCATAATGTTCCATTTGAACTCATGAATTGCACATACGTGCCACTATGTTCCATTTGAACTCATAAGGCCCGAGGGCTCAACATTAACATGATTAGGACAAAATAATACAACCAATTACATGATTAATCATTAACTTGATAATTCTTAATGAAAATTCTTTTCTTTAGTAGGATTTCATTTGATCATGGCATAAGCTCTTGAAGATAACTTGAAAGCATAAGAAACATTTAATAACATTGATGTGAGTAACATTCATATTGAAGTACATAGTTATGCATATAATATAAATTGATAACCATGTTACATTAATCTTAAAGTGATTTAAAAATCATTATTTAACACTCAAAGTGCATGGACCCGCTTTAACCTTTCTTGAAGAAAACCTAATTGCTTTTCCTAGGTTGGTAAAACCCTAGTCACATACTTGGGGTTAAGGAACCCTATTATCATGTTAAAATAATTAACATTCATTAATAATAATATTCACCTTAGTTATAGGGTTTCATGATTATTAGATGAATTAGGGAAATTAAGAGTCAAAATTGACCTTCAAAATCATACCATCTTATTCCTTATTCAAAAACATTTCTAACGAGTATTTATTCACATTTTTCTGACATCGTATGAATTTCCAAAGCCTGAATCAATCATAGAACAAGGAAAATCCACATTGGATTATCCCAACTCACAGTGGTTTGGGCCCACGGCTGTCATGGCCCAACCAGAGGCAGCCACTTGGCCTAGACTCTCCTAGAAGGAGACTTTTGGTCAATAGGTGATTAAGATGATTAAATATCAAATATGCCCACACAGACATGAAATAGAAAGACAATCGCACAGGGGCAAAAATGGAAAACCGCAACTAGGCTTCTTCTCCCTCTGATTCAGTGAAGAACAACGATGAATAGAAAAGATACACATGAGTATTAATCCAAATCAAAGATACAAAATTGGGATCTCACCCCTTTCGTGGAGAACCGTGGTGTTGGACACCCGTATGACCCTCGGCTGCACCCAAAGAACCAGGAAGAATCACCTATGATGGTCTAAAAGCCAAGATACCCATGTCGCCAATGGCAAAGCACAGGAGGGACAAGGTACGGTCCCAAAATCTCAAAAATGCACGAGTGTGACAAGAACAAGGCTATGGATAAACAAGGCATTACCCAACAGAGCAAGACACGTCAAAACCATGTTACGTGGTGATCGGAGAACCCACATTGTCTATGAGATTTGAAACAAGGTGAAAAGGAGGGGTTTTCTAGTTACCTCCCATTCAGGTGAAGAAAAGATAGAGAAAGCTTCAACAAGTCACCCTGTGTTGTGTCGATAAGTAAGAAGGGTACCAGATGCCCTGTGCTCTCACCTCAAGTCACTGTCAAGGTGGAGGATGAATAGAAGTTTGGAGGTACGGTTTCCGTGCAAACGATGCCAACACTGGGATGGTTGTTGATTCCTTGAGGGTTGGGGATCATTTTTAGGATCATATATATAGGTTTTGAGACTTGAGGGAGGTTTATTTACTTGAGAGGAAAGAAAAAGGGGAAACGAGAGAGATTCCTAGTCAACCTCAGGCTCTATGGCATAAAACCCTCATGTGTAAGGGATGAGAAGATTAGGGAAGGAGTGAGGAAGGTGAGGGAGAGATCTATTTGCAGTGAGGATGCCCATAGAGAGAGATCATGAACACAAAAAGTCCCTGCTACTAGTCCAGTTCTACTAGACTCGAATGGGAAGGGGATACAAATGAAAGCCATCTGATGTACCCGCGAGATAGGGCGACACGATCTCGGCTGTCAGATCAGATCCAATAAAAAGAGGGGGTAAGAGTGTGTGTGGCTGATGAGTAGTCCAAACTATAAGTTAGGTTAATAAATTTGTCTATAGTTTAGATTTAAAACCATTACTAACTATATATATACTTGTTTAGGTCAATAGATGACGAAATAAGGACCAAAAAGTACCAAATTTGAAACACACACCATAGAGAGGGCCTAGAACCTTCCCACCATATTTGATTTAAGTTTTAGTTATACTTTCCCCATCAAACATGCATAGTTCATTATTTTTGTACAAAAAGTAAAATAAAATGAATTATCACTCCTTATAAAGATAATTGATCTAATTTCATTAAGTTTGTGGATTGAATTTTTTATCATAAAACTCCATCAATAGTTCTAAATTATGTGTGTGGAAAATGGGATGTTACATCTCCACACCTCCTACTCAATGTGAGAGAACCTGCAATGACATCACTAGTCAAACTGCAACCTGTGACATTTAGTTAGCAGAAGGATCGGCTCATGCATGGCCGTCCACATATATCAACACCTCGCCTACCTTGGTACATGTAACGACCCTGGAAGAATATGCTCACACATGGCCATTCTAACAACAAGGAGTGGCTCACGCATGGACATCCATATCACAACGAGATCAGCTCATGCATGGCCATATCACACAACCTGAAATTAAGGATGCAAGGGAATACTCAACTTGCACCCCGCATATACAAGAATATGTGCTCTGAGTAAAGCTTGTTTCACCAATCTAGCAATTAAGACTGACACTGGAAAGGATCTATGGCATATGGAAACTATGTAATTAAGTGTCCAGTTGATAAGTTAGCCAATTGAGTGACTTTTTAGCATCAATCAAGTTACAATGTATAAAATCACAACAAAATCTACAAAGACAAGGGAAAAGTACTCTTCCAGCAGATGAAATGTATAGGGTGTGAACCTATTACACTATCACCACATGATTCATGCATTATTTTCTTTCACATTTTCATTATCAAGTCACATGAAATGGGATACCAATCCCTTGTTCCATCATGGGAAACATTATCTCACAATAGGCAACCACCATGTTAGGTCATAGGACCCAATCACCACATTATGTATCACACATATGATCAACATGCCTCATAAGGGCATATTAAACCTATCTCTCATCATAGACATCATAGTACACATTAGCTATGGTCATCAAATTCATAACACTTGCATGGTTATAAGATCATAATCAAGAGATATAATCACATAACATCATAACCATCTTTGATAAGGATATAAGCAAAAATTGTTCACTATTAGGGTTTATGTTTCCCTCTTTATCCAATTAGGGTTTATATGGTTAGGGTCAACCAACCCTCTTAGGATCACCACCCTCCATCATCTTGGAGTATTAGCATTAGGTAATATCATTAGAATATATTAGATAATACACTAAGAAACATTATACAAGTGCATACATGATTAAAATTATATGATCATATGTGCTTCATAACCACCTATCATCACCACATATAACCATTTAGACACATGGGTCGCGACCACCCTCCTCAGTGCCATCACCATGCCGTGATTTATCTCCTTCATGTCACACCCGCGACATTAGGGTTAGGGTTAGGTCTTCATCTCAACCACCAAATATGTGTTGCAACCACCTCACATCAACCACCATCATGTCATGACCGCAACACCTCTTGGTCATGATGCAATGCACCAAGACTGTCTCAAGTAAGTCAAGGAAAGGAGCTAAGGGTCACTAGGTTGTTGAGCATTAAGGGTTCTAACCCATCAACATAGGTCAAATTCACCACAAGGATGAGACCACTCGACTCCCAAGCCAACTTGGTCGCGACCAACCACCATGGGCCTGTCGTGATCGGGATGCCCATGTGTGTGTGTCGACCACCAAGACATCTAGGTTGCAACCACATTAAGGGTGAACGTCTAGGTAACTAAAATAGAACCCAATTAAGGAAGAACCAAGGTCACCATGAAAGGAAACCTCAAGCAAATCGATCTCCACAAACCCTAAGGCAAGGGTCCAACAAAAGCATATCCAAAGGAAGTTAAAATATGTATAAGATAATGAAAACCCAGACTAACTTTTCTCCCATTTCTAGGTGCACAAACACCAAACATGAAGGCTAGATCAAGGTTCAACCACGAAGAAGGAACTCCATAAAACAACCTCTATCAAAATGGGCATAAGAAAGATTAGGATTTCAGAGCACTTCCAAACCAAGCAAGGTATTTCAACCAAGCAAAATATCAAGTTTACTACTAAGTAAAAGAATGATGAGGGAGAAATATATAGAGAGAATATAGTAATAAAATGCATAAAGAAAGTACAATAATAGATTAGGTTTAGTGCTATATAACTCGCCTTAAGAATATGACCACCAAAGCTCCAAGCTCCAAGATCAAGAGCTCCAAGCACACAATCCATGGGTTGAAGAAGATTCACCAAAAGCTCCATAGTCGGATACAAGAGCACCTCAATAAGGATAAGACACCAAGGTCAAAGCTATCCCAAAGAAAGAAGCAAAGAAGCTCTTGGTTGAACCTAAAGAGAAAGGATAAAAGAGAGGAGAAATCCTCTTCACACATGGTCTATGACCCTTGTGTTGAGGGGTTTCTCTCCCAAAACGTCCATCATGGAAGAACCATGGTATAGGGATGAGAAAAGAGATTAAGATGAAGGTAGGAGATCAAAGAAACATCAACTTATAAGACAAACACTTACCAAGGATGGAAGATGGGCTCGAATCACTACCACCACTGCATGCAAGAGGAGATTGATCACCAAATCTCCAAGGATGAACCTCCTTGCTCCACCAAGCACCAAGGATAGGTCAAGGAAGGAGAAACAATATAGAGGGCGGAAAGGGTTGCAAACAATAAGAGATAAGGGGTTATATAGATGAGGGATGAGAGATAAAGCAAAGCGTGATGTGTCAACATACAAAGGAACCCAAGGGACACTTGTCCTCACAAAAGATCAACATGCAACCACATGAAACCACTTAAGCATGACATGTAAGACATGGTGATACACTCTAGGTAGTGTATCGACCACCATGTCATCCCCCATGGTCACGTTCGTGGCCATCCTAGGGTGTACCATCCATGGTTGTGACACCATCAACCAACATCACTACTAGGTCAAGACATGACACCTCCACAAACCCTAGTGTATACATCTCAACCTAAGAATACCCTAGACCTCCTAGGTCATGGCCCAAACACCTGGAGGAAGTGTATCAATTGTGTCACCCTCCAAAACCATCATTGGTCATGATGCAAGGTCGAGACAACACAACCAACTCACACATGGTCAATGCACTCAACACTCACATCAACTCTAATCACCAACTAGGGTAATGCTCCTCAACCAAGGCTCACGAAAGGATCCCTCCTCTTTATCTCTCCTCTAGATGATGTAACAAAGAGAGGGAACACTCTAGTGATGGCAAATTACACATTAACCCCTATAATCAGTAAATTGCAATTTACACCAAAACTAGCACAGAAAGCACAAGTAGCCTCCAAACAAGCTCAAACTTGAAACTTAAGCCATCCACAAGACCGAATTACATCTCAAAAGATTACATCAAGGTTCAAAGCACAATATTAAGAAAATTAAAATAGGTTTACACTAGACTTTGGGTCAGGGTCCTTATAGTTGCCTTCTTGAACTTTTGGTTCTCGTTAGTCTGTCGACCGCCTCCATGGTATAGGGTATAAAAAAAGGTTAATAGAGTAGCCAAGAGCACAAAAACTAGTCAACATAATATGATCACCATTGTGTCACTCTAATCCACTAGGTTGATTCCAAGGATGATGATGTTGTGGCAGTTGTAAGATCAACCAACTATGAACATCCTGCCCCCAAGACCAATATGAAGGATAAAAACATGAGGAGCTCATTTATGACAATGGTGGAGGTGACTGCATACAAGGTGTACTCTTGTATGGAGCCCTTAAAATATGCCAAAATAATCATGTCACACATGTTGCGCATCACGCACGGCTTGCACACACGGCTAGATTGATATTGAGAATTTAGTGGGGTAAAATATAGTTTTGAAGGTTGATGTGGCAGTGGTATAGCATGGTAAATTTTGAGTGGTAGAGGGTCAGGAATTAGTGTCAGTAGTAGAGGGTGAATTGAGTGGTGGTGTTATAGATAATTGGTAAGAGGGAGAAAAAAGGGGGAGAGAGATGATGTAATGAGAGAGGAATTTGTTTTATTTATAACTTTTGACATGTGATGACTTTTTTATATAAAATAAAAGTTGTTAGATTCCTTACAAAAGACAAATTACAGAAAGACCAATGCAAATATATTATTGAGAAAAATGATACAAAATAAAAAAGTGAGTATTGTATATTGGTACTTATTTTCTCACTAACCAACCCAAAAATAAATATACAAAAATAAGGAAATGAGGGGAGTAAAAAATGAGAGGAAAGTGATGATCGAGATCAGAGAAGTGGGGAGTAAAGTGATAAGGGAAGAGGAGGGAAGTAAAGGGAGGAGATGAGAGAGGTGAGGAAGGAAGTAAAGATTGAAGAGGTTAGAAGGAGGAGATTAGAGATTAGAGAAGTGACGATGGAAATAAATGGATGAGAGGAGCAAAATAAATGAAGGATTTTAATATTATATCAGGAGGAAAGTAAAATATTATTGGGTGCAAAATGATCAAGTGTAGGTAACAAAAGACAAAAAATGGGCTCAAATTGGTCAATATAGGCAAAATGTTGTCCACAGTAAATATCGGGCACTAAAATGGCAAAAGACCAACATCGGTGTAAATTAATCAAATGTGGGTGCAAGTGCTCGAAAAAATATTGAGTGATAAAAAGTGGGTGTCTAAAGACTAAAAATGGGTGCGTAGTGATAAAAAATGGTCGCACAATTAACATTAAGGGTGAACGTCTAGGTAACTAAAATAGAACCCAATTAAGGAAGAACCAAGGTCACCATGAAAGGAAACCTCAAGCAAATCGATCTCCACAAACCCTAAGGCAAGGGTCCAACAAAAGCATATCCAAAGGAAGTTAAAATATGTATAAGATAATGAAAACCCAGACTAACTTTTCTCCCATTTCTAGGTGCACAAACACCAAACATGAAGGCTAGATCAAGGTTCAACCACGAAGAAGGAACTCCATAAAACAACCTCTATCAAAATGGGCATAAGAAAGATTAGGATTTCAGAGCACTTCCAAACCAAGCAAGGTATTTCAACCAAGCAAAATATCAAGTTTACTACTAAGTAAAAGAATGATGAGGGAGAAATATATAGAGAGAATACAGTAATAAAATGCATAAAGAAAGTACAATAATAGATTAGGTTTAGTGCTATATAACTCGCCTTAAGAATATCACCACCAAAGCTCCAAGCTCCAAGATCAAGAGCTCCAAGCACACAATCCATGGGTTGAAGAAGATTCACCAAAAGCTCCATAGTCGGCTACAAGAGCACCTCAAGAAGGATAAGACACCAAGGTCAAAGCTATCCCAAAGAAAGAAGCAAAGAAGCTCTTGGTTGAACCTAAAGAGAAAGGATAAAAGAGAGGAGAAATCCTCTTCACACATGGTCTATGACCCTTGTATTGAGGGGTTTCTCTCCCAAAACGTCCATCATGGAAGAACCATGGTATAGGGATGAGAAAAGAGATTAAGATGAAGGTAGGAGATCAAAGAAACATCAACTTATAAGACAAACACTTACCAAGGATGGAAGATGGGCTCGAATCACTACCACCACTGCATGCAAGAGGAGATTGATCACCAAATCTCCAAGGATGAACCTCCTTGCTCCACCAAGCACCAAGTATAGGTCAAGGAAGGAGAAAGAATATAGAGGGCGGAAAGGGTTGCAAACAATAAGAGATAAGGGGTTATATAGATGAGGGATGAGAGATAAAGCAAAGCGTGATGTGTCAACATACAAAGGAACCCAAGGGACACTTGTCCTCACAAAAGATCAACATGCAACCACATGAAACCACTTAAGCATGACATGTAAGACATGGTGATACACTCTAGGTAGTGTATCGACCACCATGTCATCCCCCATGGTCACGTTCGTGGCCATCCTAGGGTGTACCATCCATGGTTGTGACACCATCAACCAACATCACTACTAGGTCAAGACATGACACCTCCACAAACCCTAGTGTATACATCTCAGCCTAAGAATACCCTAGACCTCCTAGGTCATGGCCCAAACACTTGGAGGAAGTGTATCAATTGTGTCACCCTCCAAAACCATCATTGGTCATGATGCAAGGTCGAGACAACACAACCAACTCACACATGGTCAATGCACTCAACACTCACATCAACTCTAATCACCAACTAGGGTAATGCTCCTCAACCAAGGCTCACGAAAGGATCCCTCCTCTTTATCTCTCCTCTAGATGATGTCAACAAAGAGTGGGAACACTCTAGTGATGGAAAATTACACATTAACCCCTATAATCAGTAAATTGCAATTTACACCAAAACTAGCACAGAAAGCACAAGTAGCCTCCAAACAAGCTCAAACTTGAAACTTAAGCCATCCACAAGACCGAATTACATCTCAAAAGATTACATCAAGGTTTAAAGCACAATATTAAGAAAAATAAAATAGGTTTACACTAGACTTTGGGTCAGGGTCCTTATAGTTGCCTTCTTGAACTTTTGGTTCTCGTTAGTCTGTCGACCGCCTCCATGGTATAGGGTATAAAAAAAAGGTTAATAGAGTAGCCAAGAGCACAAAAACTAGTCAACGTAATATGATCACCATTGTGTCACTCTAATCCACTAGGTTGATTCCAAGGATGATGATGTTGTGGCAGTTGTAAGATCAACCAACTATGAACATCCTGCCCCCAAGACCAATATGAAGGATAACAACATGAGGAGCTCATTTATGACAATGGTGGAGGTGACTGCATACAAGGTGTACTCTTGTATGGAGCCCTTAAAATATGCCAAAATAATCATGTCACACATGTTGCGCATCACGCACGGCTTGCACACACGGCTAGATTGATATTGAGAATTTAGTGGGGTAAAATATAGTTTTGAAGGTTGATGTGGCAGTGGTATAGCATGGTAAATTTTGAGTGGTAGAGGGTCAGGAATTAGTGTCAGTAGTAGAGGGTGAATTGAGTGGTGGTGTTATAGATAATTGGTAAGAGGGAGAAAAAAGGGGGAGAGAGATGATGTAATGAGAGAGGAATTTGTTTTATTTATAACTTTTGACATGTGATGACCTTTTTATATAAAATAAAAGTTGTTAGATTCCTTACAAAAGACAAATTCCAGAAAGACCAATGCAAATATATTATTGAGAAAAATGATACAAAATAAAAAAGTGAGTATTGTATATTGGTACTTATTTTCTCACTAACCAACCCAAAAATAAATATACAAAAATAAGGAAATGAGGGGAGTAAAAAATGAGAGGAAAGTGATGATCGAGATCAGAGAAGTGGGGAGTAAAGTGATAAGGGAAGAGGAGGGAAGTAAAGGGAGGAGATGAGAGAGGTGAGGAAGGAAGTAAAGATTGAAGAGGTTAGAAGGAGGAGATTAGAGATTAGAGAAGTGACGATGGAAATAAATGGATGAGAGGAGCAAAATAAATGAAGGATTTTAATATTATATCAGGAGGAAAGTAAAATATTATTGGGTGCAAAATGATCAAGTGTAGGTAACAAAAGACAAAAAAATGGGCTCAAATTGGTCAAGATAGGCAAAACGTTGTCCAAAGTAAATATCGGGCACTAAAATGGCAAAAGACCAACATCGGTGTAAATTAATCAAATGTGGGTGCAAGTGCTCGAAAAAATATTGAGTGATAAAAAGTGGGTGTCTAAAGACTAAAAATGGGTGCGTAGTGATAAAAAATGGTCGCACAATTAACATTAATGGGTGTAAACACACATAAAGTAGGCACATACAGAGCTAAAATAGGTTCATATACACATAAAGTACACGTATTTTAGGGGTAGAATTAACATTGATAGGTGAAATAAAAAATAGGTGTGTCTATTTATGATGAATATGTGCACCTATTCTTTATGATAGTGTCACAGATCCGTTTATTACCCTAGTCCACACTCCTCATGGCTACAAAGGCAAAAGTGAGTGGAACAGAGCATCCATCCCTAAAATGGATCTCACAACATATTTCACACATGCAGTATATATGTAAAAGTAGTAACAACAAGACAACAAGAAACTAAAATTGGAGATAAGAGATATGTACCCACTTCTAGATTCAAGTATACCCATTTGTATTGCATTTTAGAGCTTTGAGTCTTGAATGCAGCGGATCTTCATTTGCGAACTACAAATTCAATAATCAAAACATATTAATGCTAAAGAATTAAGTACGCTATGAAAAGACATGTAAATAGTTTAAGAGTAGTATAAAAATTTGCTCGACTAGAAACATCATATTAAATTAGAAGTAGAAATAAGGCAAGAACACTCAATGACATTCTTCTATATAAAACATATTTTAAGTGCATTTCCATTATACTTCAACAACATATTATGGCCATTGACCAGCTTCCCATTGGAAGGATCCATAAGGGTGCTCAAGATTAGTCGATCCTTTTATCGACATGGTCCTCCTTATATGGACATCTCCAGCAAGCCTCCCAACCTTGTAACCTTACCCCGAGAATATAGGCAGGTACACTAGGTTTGTATAATGGACAAGTTCAATTATGTTCAAGGTTTGTTCAACATATTTCAAGCAAAATGAACGTAATAATCATAATGAATAAGTCGCTAAAACAAGTAGTTACCTAGCCAAGCATTCATATGAGCATACATACAAACAAGCCAGTAACATAGTAGGGTCAAGAGGTAAACGTACCTTGGGAGTTATGATCAATTATGATTCTTGAGCAAGATACCTAGACACCATTAAAACCAAGGGGACCTAGCAAAGAAAGATATAGACTGGTATCTTAGATCACTAGGTTTGATAATCAAATCATTATATGATTCATGTGGATGTTCCCCTAACCCTAGTTATAGGTCTACCATCCACATTATGAGAAATAGCATGATCAATCTTAGATCTAATTTATATGAAGATAAGTCACCTTATTTAGATTTCCATTAAAGTTCAACCATGTAAAAACAAAACTAGGCATATTAGATCAAACTGTGGAATATCGGTCACATGTCCGAGCCATGGAGGCACAATGTATGTCGTGTTAGGATCATAGAGTTGTAAAATGACAATTGCACTGATTTGGAGTTTTTAAGATATCATTTACATCATTAGATTATGATTTAATAAGATTAGGGCACATAATCAACTTATACATCTAGAACATGTTACATGCCATACATATGTCACATGGGCAAAAGAGTTCATGAGTGCATTACATGGAATTTAGAGCCACAAGTTATGGTAGGGTCTGATTTGGAAGCTAACATACATAGTTGAACATTTAAGATCAAATTTTCATAAGGGTTATAGCTCCAAAATTATAAGTATTTAATCATCATACACATGACCTATTAGTGCACAAATGTGGATCTTTTTAGACCATAAGAGGTACCTAAGGCAAGGGGGCATAATTTATTACTCAAACATGACATAGGCATCATAGATATCAGTATTTTTTAAGTGGGCTGATCAATTGATGATTGGATATGTCAAAGTCCTAAGACTAAGCAAGTAGCACTATGCATGAACAAAAAGGGGCACTTTTAGGTCATAAGAACAAAAGCCTACACATCAAAAGTGATACACTTCATGATTCAAGGAAAACTATGGTTAACATTTATTGTTCTAAGGTTCAATAGTGATAAAATAAGCAACAATAACATTTAGGAGGAAGATATGCCATTAGTCACTCAAATAACATATAAAAGACATGCTTTTTATGATATCAGGAGAAAATGAAGAGGAAGTATATTATGAAACTAGTGTCATTGGATAGATCTCGTTGAGAGGATTAAAATTCATATATCATATGCCCTAATTGGCCAAAGGATGATCAAGATATCATTTTTAGTATGTTTACATCAAAACTATAGAAAACGAGGTTAGGGCATTACATTTCCATTTATTGACGAATCGCGGTGGCCGATCCAAGATCATACGGTGGCACCTGACCCCCCTCACGCAAGCGACACACGCATGCCATCCACCATGTGTCGAGCTGGGATTGGTTGCGTTTGGCCTCTCCGTCCAATGTTGAGCCGCTCACAATCTCTGGCAACCTCCCATGCGCGACTGCAAGTTGCATGCCAACTACTGGTTCGCTAGCTACCACTGTGTGACACCCTTGTAGTTGAGTGCACCCTTCCCAAACTGCATGCGCTCATGCGGCAGTGCAGAGTGATGTAGCTCACCGGCAAGGCTGGGGGTAGGAGTATGGGTGGATGAAGGAGGCTGCAAGCTAGCTGTCAGGGCTGGCGGAGGTCCCCCAGACGCATAGTATTCATCAAGTTCACCCAAGCTATGATGGAAAAGAGGTGCCCGAAAGGGCCCTTACGGCGGTGCCAGCTAGATGAAGGGGAAGAAGAAGGTGTCTAGTTGGTTCTAGGGTGCCCCAAGAAGTATAAATAGAGGGGAAAGCAAGAGGGTTTTAAGAGGGGTTACAAGGTGGCACCAACTCTCACCAAAATGGGTGCGTGAGGTATTGATTGGTGGTCAAAAAGTGGCTGCTACAACTACTTTATGTAGTGTACTGCCGGAGGTTGAGGATGACACACGGCCATTGGATGGAGGGAGGAATTTGTGGGACACAATATCTAAGGGCCGACGTGTGTCACTTTTGGGTTAGAGGCACGCTATTGGTCCAAAAAAAGTAGCTAGTTTTCCAAAAGAAAGGGGAAAAGCAGTTGGGCTGCGCGCCCAATTTTGGCCCACTAAAGCTAAAGAAGCAAAAAAAATCTAGGTTAATAAGTGATTAAAAAGAGGAATTTCAAATGTCCATAACTCAAGCTATGATGATCCGATTGAGGTGATTTTTTAACCATTGGATACGAAATTGATTTCTCTACAACATAAATTGTACATGAAAGTTAGCAGAGATCATTGAAAGTGATCAATTTTGATTGCAAGATTAAGAAACATGGTATGCATCAAAACTCAAATTAGAGTCATGTACTAGTACAAAGTGATGTTTAAACAAAATCAACTCATCAATTGAGTATATGGTTACTCAAAGTAATCAAATTGAGGGTGAGGAAGGGCATTGAGTACAATAGGGCATTTAATGGATCAAGATCTAGATAATTGGAATGAGAGAATGATCTAGGTTATCACAAAATAATTGTCTATCTCTTTCGACATGTACCTATAAATGGCTAGAAGTACCCAAAAAATGGTGAATACATGCCTAAAAGTGAGCTTATTCTTGATGAGTATGTGGGACCGTTTTTGATGAATAAGAACCTATTACTTTGAATATGCACCCAAAATTTTGTAGAAGCGCCTAAAAATGGCGAATAACACCCACAAAATGGTGAATGTATTCTTGATGAAAATATATGCACCCAAAAATAGGTAAAAGCACCAATACTAGTGAAATATTCTCTCAGAAATGGCTAAAAGTGCCCACAAATGGTGAATATGCATTCAAAAATATGTAGTAGTACCCAAAATGTCTAAAAGCACCACAAAAATGAGAATATCTACCAGAAAATGGTAGATGTTCCTACTCATTTCTTCACTCAGCATGTGTATCAACTTTTATGGGAACATGTAACCCCTTTTATGGGTGTGTACCATCCTATTTGGGATCTTATAACCATTTCTAGATGTGTAGAAATCATATATAGTAATATGCAAATCAAATTGTTGTTTTGCTCAATGTTTATGGGTGTATACTACATTATTGGGCATGTATCAACTTTTAAGGGCGTTTGTAATCCATTTTATGTGTGTACTTATTTATGGGTGTGTATCCTCATATAAATGATGGTGCTAATATCTCTATTTGGGATCTTGTACCAATATATGACTGCGTAACTCCTTTTATAGGCACATATCAATATGATTTGATATCGATACAAAGTGTGTACATGTATCAACTTTTATGGGTCTATGTATCAAATTTTATGGGCATATATCATCTTGTTTGGGTGCTTGTAACCATTTATAGGCGTGTATAAATCCCCATTTGTAGACACCTATTCACCATTATAGGTGTCCCCACATACAGCTAAAATGCATCCAAAACGACAACGATTCACCTAGTCTAATTATATCCCTCTTTCTCCATTACTTCCCTCCTCTTTCCTTATACTTTCCTCCTCTTTTTTCATGACTTACCTTCTCTACCCTACACTCATGACTTCCCTCATTACTTCCCTCCTCTTCCCTTACACTCCCCTAATATTTTTTTCATGACTTCCCTCCTCTTCCCAATATTTCCCTCCTCTTACCTTATTATTTCTCTCCTTTCTCCCTCACTTCCCTCCTCCCTCACTCTCCCTCCTCTTTTGTGCCTTTTCTCTCTCCAAAAAGAGGTAAAAAGATACAATTAGAGAGAAGGTTGTGGGATAGAGTGGCAAGAGGTGAGGACCAGGCATAGGAGTGGCAAGAGGTGGGGATCATAGCTAGTGGGTAGATGTAGGAGTAGTAGTGGGAGACAGTTGATGGTGGTAGGAGGAGGTGGTTTGGGTGGATGGTTACTATTTGAGTGAGAGTTAAGAGGGCATGAGTATGCCAAAATTTAACATATGATCAGACAAAAAGATCTTATGAGGCTTTTAGTGGAAGTCATACAATGGCCCCATGGGGAACATCCCACCACCAAATAAGATTAGGGAGGCTAGCAAAATGAGGTATCTAGGTGGCCAGTGTCTAAACAGTGTTGCATCTCCTTAATGTTGCTCTGCTAGGTTGCCTCATGTAGTGCAATGACATCATAGAATGGTTAGTAGTGACACCCCATTTTTTCTCACTCAATAGACATTCATGATAATTTTGATTCTCTGGCTAATTATGGAGTTCACTCCACTATTCCACAATTATCTCTTTTTCATCTTTCCACTGCATTTGTATCATGTCCATATTTATCATTTCCACATTTTTTATATTTCCACCTATTTAATCTGCAGATTTCTACTGATTTTTACCCAGTTTGGGGCTTCTTGTATAGAAAATAATATTTCAGAGACTCAAGTACAATTTTCCTACCAATTTTGTTTTCATAAGCCTTTCTCATAAATTGTACAATTGAATTGTCCTAAATAAATATTCTCTTTTACCCCATATATATTCAATTGCTTTTTCTTCACAAAAATATATAACTTTTGTATAAATGTAACGGATAATCCCGAATAAAGGCCTTTTCACTATCCTCTATTATTTTAATTACATCTATTCAAAGTCTGTATTTCTGTTGATTCTACCTGATTATATTCTAAACGTTATTGAGATAACTCAAAAAACTAGGAGACAATTTTTATCCTACCCGACCCACCTGGTGGATCAAAGTTATCTATCTTGTGACATGTAGTAGATTGTGCCTATTCATTCTCCTAGACTTCATGTCACATTGCCTTGCTTGGCCGGTTATTCCAGAGTATGCCCCTCATATCCCACATATTCTAGAGAATCAAGTATGTTCCCCTTTACTTTCTATGTTATTCATGTAGAAGATCCTTCCTCCAAAGATCAGCTTTCTGAGCCTTGTAAGACTACAGAATGGTAATTCTACATGTTTGAACTATATTTCACTAAATATTATTAATTATCATCTCCTATTTTTGATCATCTTTAAATGTTCATAAAATCATATATATTTTTCTTCTAAATAAATCATACTACCATCATGTGGTCTCTTATTCATATTGATTGAATTACTTCTATAAAGATTAAATCATGCTTGTGACCCAAATCTTTTTCTTATCATTCTCTAATTTTTACAATGCATCAGCACTAATCTCCTGGAAAAATCTCCTCTATTGGAGGTCCTAAGGTGATTAGGACCCCAACAAATAAAAATAAAATATTTAGAAAACTAATGGAGAAGACACAAACATCTCTAGCCCTACATGTCTAAAAATGGCGAGAACACATTTCTAATGTTTTTTACCATTTTGTTCTTGTTCTATCTAATCTAAAACCACCGGATATTCAAACTAGATCACCCGATCCAATTTTCAGTTACAGTTTTCATTTTCCTTATTGATGCATCCCTATTTTAGGGCTCCATCTTGTGCCATTTTGTACTTTTTTCATATCTAAACATATTAGAATGCAAGTTAAATCCCCCAATATGAATATTACTATCAAATGCACTTATGGATGTTCTTTGCATTATTTTTAGGTACTTGGACCATGCTTTGGATGGATGAGAGAGAAGAAAGGAGTTCTAGGGTTCCTCTGCTCATGGAGGGGCCCAAAGAAGGCCCCAAGGCTCCCTCAACCTACCCCTAGTGGCTAAGATTCGACATCAAGCAAAGAAGTCCATTGATGATGAAGATTGAAATCAATTTAGCCACTGAAAACCCCAGTATGGCCATGGGCATCCACTATGGTTGTGTGAATTATGTTCAAGAATCAACAGGGAAGTCAGTGTTTTTGCACCAAACGCACCACAGCCATGGCCATGGCCCTTGAATATGGCCTCGCATGTGTCACTCCCCACACCCATGACCTCCTCCTCTAACACGGCCGTGGCACCTCACCATGGTTGTGCCACCCCTTACCCGACACGACCGTGGCACCCTACTACAGACGTGGCCACCACATATACTTAGCCTTTCCACTTCCTTCCACACCTTGTCTGTGTCCACACCCCCACGGTCTTTCCATGCTACCCCCACCATGGTCATGGTACATCAACATGGTCGTGGTGACCAACTAACCCTACCCATTTTCTACCTGCTTTTCCTATTCTACCCCTACTTACCCTAGTGCTTCCCACCACCTATATATACATAGATGGTAATGGGGGCATTAAGGTTACACTCCCTAGCTTCCGTTACTCCTCTCCACCCACTCCTTGAGCATTCATTGCACCTCCCTTTCATTTATGCTCTCCATCCACCATTTCCACCTCATTTCCACCTTAGAAACCTAGATTTCTAGGTTTCCCTCCATAATCCCCCATATTCTTATGCCCATTTGCACCATTGGAGGAGAGAGGTCATCCCCAATCTGCTAGGAGGTGAAGAAGGAAGATCTATATCGATCTCTATGGAGTCATATCCCCTTCTTCCCCTTTCTTTTTCTATTTCTTTGATTATGTCTAGCTAAGCCCCTAGTGCTGGGATGTTTGGGGTAAAAATGTGACTTTGATACCGTGTTGGGGGGAAATGACTTATAATGAACATGATTTCTATCTATGATGATTGCCTCTTGCTTCTATCTAATTTCCTATTTTATTGCATGTGAGTTATGCTTTTAACATGGATTGCTTGTTTTGAGATGTTTGATGACACTTAGCTTCTAGGAGGAATTGGAGTGTATGTAGCAATCTTAGGAATGGCTCCTAGGTCCAATTAGTGGATTCCTAGCTAGCCCCCTTTGTTCCTACATACATATCTCTCCTTCTACAAGTGAGTATGAGGTCTAAGTGGATAGTTTAAGTGTGATTAGTGCAATTGCCTAGAGCTTTCTAAATGCTAGATGGCTAGTGGCATGAGGTGAAAAACCCTCATCTATACTCCCATTTCTACCCTTGTCTCTCAATTTCCCCAATACCATTTACCCTAGAAACCTAGACTTGACAAGTCCTCCTAGAATTACACCTAATGCTAGTTCTCCAACTAGTAGTATGTGGTACATTTTAATAGTACTTACCTTGTTGTTTGGTTTGGTAATCTAGATTGAATTGTGATACTTACAAGCTATGTTGAAGTACCTAACTAATATCAAACCATATTCCCAAATGAACCACCTACCTAATCTCATTGATTAAAACCAATCTTGCCTTATTAGCTTGTTTATGCTAATCTAGTTTAGTTTCTTTTGTTCATTCTACTTAATTGCATAGTCTTTCTCTTTAGGGTTGACTTAGGTGTTGGATAAATGGACATCATTGAAATCTCTTTGTTTTGATAATGACAAACATTTCATTCTTGTGGATCTAATGTGCTACTTGAGTGTTGCAGGAACTAGGTGGATGACACAACTTGGAAGATCTATATGTTCAAAATGCTTTAATTTCATGATTGTAATCATATGTAAAAAACTTGTACAAGTATATAATGTACAAGTACTTAGATATCATGTAAATAAAGCGTTTAGATCTTCCCTAGCCAATCACAACACTTAGATAGGTCATCCCCTACAATAGTGTCACAACTGTACACTGATATACACACTTAGTACAAAGTTTAAAACATTGATTCAGAGTAATTATCGGTCGACAAACTTCTCGACCGAGACACTCTCGGTCGACCAATTCCTCGAACGAGAATGACCCATGTAGCCGTTAGACACAGTAGACAAATTAGTTGGGAGTTGGAATAGAATGTTATCCACACTTGCTCCAGACTGTCCCTCGATCGACAAAGACTTCAACCGACAGGACTCTCGGTCGACAATTCCCCAACCGAGAAGAGATCTGTCTGCACTTTTCAAAATAAATTAACTAGCTGTTGCTAAAGCCACTAGTGGACAACTAATGGCTAGTTAAGCACTAAGAACCCCATAGAAAGTGTCTAGAACATCCATAAGCACTCATAGGCCATTCCTATAAATAGAACATGCCTTAGGACACCCAAAATACACTTGTGCAATACTTGAGCTTACATACTTGCAATTGGCAATCTGTTCTTGAGCAATTGAGCAACTCTAGCACTTGCTACACATTTCCTTTGCTCCAAATTCGTGTCCTATAGGCTAGCATCTTCTACCCACTGCACTCACACTTCCATACACATTGGTTAGGAGATCAAAATGCTTGATATAGGAAATCAAGCCTTGTGCTACAAGCGGTAATTGTAATTTCTATTTTCCCTTTTTGTTCTTTCTTATTGCTTGTACTCTCCTTGCTACTCCTAGGGTTGGAGGCTACAGATTGGAGAGGGTTTGATCCTATCGGTGGAGAAGGAGGACTTTGGACTACTTCAAGAAGGTCGTCTCAATGGGAAGCTACTTCAAGAGGAAGGCTACTTCAACGGGGATCTTGAAGTTACTTCAAGGAAGGCTGCTTCGAGGTTGGTGAGACTACTTCAAAGTGAAGGCTGTCCAAAGGGTGGTGAAAGTGTTGTAATTTTATGTAACATCCTTGCGAGGTAATAAAATTAAATACTTTCAAAATCCCAATTGGAAACAATTGAGTAGTGGACTGACTCCTTTAGTTTTTGCTAAAGGTGGAACCACTCTAAACACCTTGCCTCCTTCTCATTATCTCAATTGTGGTTGTTTGAGTGAAATTATTATTAAAACTTTTATAAAACCCTATTCAACCCCCTCTAATAGTTTTTCATTTGGTATTAGAGCAGGCTTCAAGGAGCTCTAATTGAGTCTTGAAGAATGGAGGGTGGTGGTGTCTACAACCGCAAGCAAAGGAAAAGCTTGGACAAATCTTCAACAAGTTGTAATTGGTGCTTAGGAACAAGGCACACAACACCTAGTTGTCCATGGAGGTTAAAGAAGGAAGATGTGCATAAAGAATGCTTTATTGCTACAACAAGTGAATAAGAAGAAGAGGTAAGCCTTTTTTATTTATCAAAAGAAGATTTAGTTGCTAGTCTTCAAGAAACACATGATAAGTATATTGAGTGCAAGAAGAAATTAAAGAAATCTAATAAAGCAAATGATAAGTTACATGCTAAACTTCTTGCTCTCACATCTGAAAATGAAGATCTTAAGGAGATGTTGAACTTAACTATTCAAGACCATGATATTAAGCTGAAATCAATAGAGGCAAACTGCAATCTTCTCTCTCTAGAAAAGATAAACTTGCAAGCCCAAATTAATGATCTTCAAAAACAATCAATTTTATGTACTCATCAAGATTATTATGTTATTGTTAAGGAAAGATATGTGTTATCATCTAATCTAGATCAAGCAAAGTTAGATATCAAAAGGAGAATGGATGAGATTGCTAAGTTACAACAAGAAGTTAGTAGCTTCAGAAACAGTGATGTTCTTGATAAGATCTTGAATTATTCTCATGGTCAAATTGGAAGGAGAGGACTAGGTTACAAGCCTAGAGGAAAATCCTATCAAAAACCTAGTGGGGGAAGGACACAAATGCCAAAGACTCAATCTATGTATGTACCTAAAGGCAAGTATACATATGTACCCAAGAACAATCTAGATCAAACTCGTAAAAAGAGAAATGAGATTGATTCTATATCTTGCCATTATTGTTTGCATCTTGGACATTATTCCTTCTCATGTCCTTACAAGAAAAAGGATGTTTAGTTGGTATGGGTTCCAAAACCCCCAACCTAAATAAATTAAATTAAGTTGAGATATGACCAAGGACTCTAAATTGTGCATCTTTATGTCTATCTCAACTTAACATAATGAGATAACAAATTGATTAAGATGTATGGTATCAAGGACATTTGCAGAGACACATCTTTAATAACTTGTTTTAGTTTAGGTACCTAAAACCTAAAGAATTGAATATGATTAGTTGAGATTTGACTCAAATGTTACTTTGATACTTAAATGTTTATCTCAACTAAACTGATTTTTAAATTGCATAATTGAATTGTAAGTGATATATATTTTACTTGGAAATAACTACTGAAAATAGTAAAGAAATAATCTCGGTCGACAATATCTTCGACCGGGACAATGTCGGTCGAGAAAATAGTCGACCGACAGGATTTCTGCCTTAAATCTGTATTTTTTTTTGGAGAAACGGTAACATTCTTGGTCAAGGAAGTTATCGACCGATACAATGTCGGTCAAGAACTTTGTCGACCGAGTGAAACTCTGACAGAACTGTTTAAATAAAAACAAGACACTTAAAATTGCAATCAACTTAAGTATGTAATGACCTTTACATATTCTTGTGCCTTAAATATTTGAATGATACAAATCAAAAGAAAGAATATATGAGCTTCAAAACTTAATACTTTTCATGATTAAATTGTATCTATCAAATATACAAGAGAAAAAGATTGATTTTACTAAATTGCTACTAAAATGATTAAGCATGTTCATGGCTTGTCTTAAATTTAAAAATTCATGAACCATGATGATTTAATCAAGGAAATTACTGTTTTATCATAATCCACATGGTTTATCCTAAGTATTCCTTGGTCTATCTATATGAAAACCATGTGTCTTGAAATTTTCTTTTAAATGATCATAATCATTGCCTTATGGATATGCTTCTATTGTTCTATCATGGATATGTCTTTACTGTTTCACCATGATCATTGTATCTTCATCTTTTACTCAGTTTGCCTGAAATAATCTTTGATCTATGTATACAAACCATGAATGGATATTTCTTTCAAAATGATCATTGTGATTTAGCTCATATTAAGATGAATCTCTATGGCACAAATGCATCTTTGACATACTAGTTAAATGATTATCTTGTGCTTAGCTTATGGAAAATAATATTCTTCTTATACATGATTAATACTCTGTTAGCTATGAAAATGCTTAAATTGGAAATCTGCATAAATTTCCTCTTGGTTGAAATCAAATTTGACTAAGGGGCGCTAAGGTCGAAGTCAAGGTCGACCTAAAATAAGCTTGACAAAATGCTTAATTGGAAATTATTTTGTGCACTCAGCATTAGTATAAACTTGCTCATCATTGGTTGACATATCTTTCCCGATTCTAATGTGTTCTTAAGAGATCTCATATCATTTTCAGGATTAACATTCATAATAAATAAATGAGAAATATATGAATGTCAATAAATTCTATCATTTCTAATGGTTATTTCTAAACATGGAAAGTATATTTTGGAAAATACTCTTAATAATGTGTTGCACACTCTTAAAATATTACAGTCTCTCATTTGCTTTCATAACTGTTATTAAAAACTAGCTCAAAATTTCACTTACAATGCTCAAATACAACAGTCCGGTCGGTCTACAAAAATCTCGACCGAGACAAACTCGGTCGATGAGTTTTTCGACCGAAGATATCTCGGTTGGTCACCTTTCTCGACCGACACTCGCCAAGAAAATGGCACACTCGAACTCGGCTCGTTCGACAAAATATTCGACCGAGTCTATCTCAGTCGACAAAATTATCGACCAAGACCAACTTGGTGAACCCCCCAATTTGCTTAAAATTAAACGGCAAAATTTTCTGATTAAAATAATTAAAAAAGGGCAATCCACCCTATGCTGATTTTTTTTCCAAATTATGCAACATTGTCTTAAGAAAAGCAGTGAGGACTTAGGCTTCAAATATGATAGGAAACCCCAAAAGATCACTAGCAATACAGTCGAGAAGATGGGGATTGACTTTGGATACAAGAGGTCTAGGACTGAAGGGGAGCCATCCACCCAAGATACACCTCCACCACCTCCTCGTTCTAGCCTACCTTATGATCCTATCACAAATACATTAACATACATTGTCGGTTCTCAATATCATTTAAGTAGGCAATTAGACTACAATCATCATGTCATGTCTTACTTGAATCAAAGGATGCAAGCTCTTTCTCCTGATACACCTGAGGCATATCCTTATTCATTTAATCCCGGCATGCTCTACCCTTACAACCCATCCTACATGTACACTCAAATCCCATCACCACCATCTCATGACCTTAACCACACTCAATTTTCCCCAATCCAACTCCAAGACATTTCCGCCCACTTTCGATTTGATTGTGTTCCCACCTTCTTGGAGGCTTATGCTTTGACCAAGACAGGTTCCTTGGAGTGGCAGACGTTGGTCAAATACTATGGAGTTGAGCCCTTTCTTGGAAAAGACCCGAAAATTGATGTAATTCTTTCGTCTTTTCAGTGAGATCATGAGATTTATGGCTATCTTTGTAATGTTTGTAATGGCTATTTCTTATTGTTATAAGCTAGTATGTCATATGGGTCATCTTATGAGTTGTATGAGCACTGAGTAATTATGAATAAAAAGTGTTTCCTATGGCTTAAATTGATATATCCTTGTTAAATAAGAATATTAAGGGGGGGCTCACAAAAACCATCTTGACTATAAGGACGAGCTTAAAAAACTTTGTAAACATCATAAAGAAAATTTGAGGCTAGTTATGACCTTAGTATCTTTAAAGTAATTTTGGAGCATACTACTTATATGAATATAATAAATATGGGCTTAACATCCCGTGTATTTGGTTAGAGACACATTCATGTACCCTAATCTTAAAGGATTCTTATATCATCTCAAGGCTTAACATTCTTTGCAAATGATTGAAAAATAAATTGTGGCTAAATTTGACAATAAGTGATTTGCATCCCTTACTTTTAAAACTAAATATTTTATTAAGGGGGAGCATCTAATTATCAAATTAAGGGGGAGTAATAAAAGTCATACTTAATGATTATCTTGGTTATATTTTTGAAATGACAAAGGGGGAGAAACAATGTAAATCTTAAATACTCAATCAATGAGTTTCATAATCTCTTGGCTTTACATTAAAAGTTGCTATATTCCCTAAGAGTTGGACTTTGTGTTCCATACTTCTTTGGGAATAATAAGCACGCATTCCATAAACAAAAGAAGGAATACACATGGTAAATCTCAGGTATGAAAACTCAATTCATTTTAAGATTATTTGATTTATATTTTGGAAATGTTTGTCATCTTCAAAAAGGGGGAGATTGTTGGCTAAATGGACATCATTGAAATCCCTTTGTTTTGATAATGACAAACATTTCATTCTTGTGGATCTAATGTGCTACTTGAGTGTTGCAGGAACTAGGTGGATGACATAACTTGGAAGATCTATATGTTCAAAATGCTTTAATTTCATGATTGTAATCAAATGTAAAAACTTGTACAAGTATATAATGTACAAGTACTTAGATATCATGTAAATCAAGCGTTTAGATCTTCCCTAGCTAATCACAACACTTAGATAGGTCATCCCCTACAATAGTGTCACAAATGCACACTGATATACACACTTAGTACAAAGTTTAAAACATTGATTCAGAGTCATTCTCGGTCGACAAACTTCTCGACCGAGACATTCTCAGTCGACCAATTCCTCGATCGAGAATGACCCAAGTAGTCGTTAGACACAACAAACAAGGTAGTTAGGAGTTGGAATAGAACGTTATACACACTTGCTCCAGACTGTCCCTCGGTCGACAAAGATTTCGACCGACAGGACTCTCGGTCGACAATCCCTCGACCGAGAAGAGCTCTGTCTGCACTTTTCAGAATAAATTAACTAGTCATTGCTAAAGCAATTAGTGGACAACTAACGGCTAGTTAAGCACTATGAACCCCCTATAAAGTGTCTAGAACGTCCTTAAGCACTCATAGGACATTCCTATAAAAAGGACATGCCTTAGGACACCCAAAATCCACTTGTGCAATACTTGAGCTTACATACTTGCAATTGGCAATCTGTTCTTAAGCAATTAAGCAACTCTAGCACTTGCTACACATTTCCTTTGCTCCAAATTCGCGTCCTATAGGCTAGAATCTCCTACCACCGCACTCACACTTCCATACACATTGGTTAGGAGATCAAATTGCTTGATATAGGAAATCAAGCCTTGTGCTACAAGCGGTAATTGTAATTTCAATTTTCCCTTCTTGTTCTTTCTTATTGCTTGTACTCTCCTTGCTACTCCTAGGGTTGGAGGCTGCGGATTGGAGAGGGTTTGATCTTCTCAGTGGAGAAGGAGGACTTTGGACTACTTCAAGAAGGCAGTCTCAACGGGAAGCTACTTCAAGAGGAAGGATACTTCAAGGGGGAGCTTGAAGTTACTTCAAGGAATGCTGCTTCGAGGTTGGTGAGACTACTTCAAAGTGAAGGTTGTCCAAAGGGTGGTGAAAGTGTTGTAATTTTATGTAACATCCTTGCGAGGTAATAAAATTAAATACTTTCAAAATCCCAATTGGAAACAATTGGGTAGTGGACTGACTCCTTTAGTTTTTACTAAAGGTGGAACCACTCTAAACACCTTGCCTCCTTCTCATTATCTCAATTGTGGTTGTTTGAGTGAAATTATTATTAAAACTTTTATAAAACCCTATTCAACCCCCCTCTAGTGGTTTTTCATTAGGTTTTTTCTCTCTCTAGTGATTAACTTAGTTCTTAGTTGCTAATTTCTCTACTAGTGTAGTGTAGTTAACCTTTGATCCTCTTTAGCTAATTACTTAATCTAGTTCCTTAGATTTTCTTTCTTAGGATAATTTAGGGTTTGTGATAACTTAGATTTTATATTGCCTTTACTTGCCTGTTCACTTAGTTTAACAACCAAAACAACCTGTTTTAAACCCTTCAACCCTAGTCTCCACTCTACGAGCATAGCTAACACTAACTTAGCTCTAGTACCCCCTCTGTCCCAGTGGATCAAACCCTATTCTTGCCTATCATCTATACTACAATAGTATCACGTGCACTTGTAGGTGACCTATTTAGTGTTGTGATCAAGTCTCATTAGGTTTTCATAAATTTTGAGAGATCCCGTGTGTTTGATTTCTATGGAGTGCATCTAGTCACCTCTTGTTGGCTAGTATGTACACCTTTGGCTTGACGCATCAAGCTTTCTTGTGCTATTTCCAGGGATAGAGGCGCTCGACCTAGCTAGTTAGTGTAGCCTAGCCTTTCCTATTGCCCTAATCATTTCTATTCTTTATTTTTTGTTCACTTTTGCATACTACCACTATAACTTGGTTTCTTATTGTTTATTTGTGTATTGTGCAAGTAACAGTTGTGCATGCGCCATGTTCTACTTATATCGACTTGATGTTGTACAACCCCGAGATAGGTAGGAGGAGACGCCAAAACCACCACAACCAGCATCGAGAAACTGATATGGGTGAACACATGGTAGACAACAACCCTCAAGGGAATGCTCAACCACCTCCATTGTAGCCCAACCACCCACTCCACGAGTATTTCACCTCAGGGAACTACAATTCTCCCATTGCCACCCTAGTTGACCAAATGTTGGGTCAATAGTTCTTCATTCCACCCACACTCCTTGGACTGCTCCCTACCTACTATGGGATGGAGAATGAGAATCCCTACCATCACATCTACGCATTCCTTGAGACTTGTTCCACCTTCAGTACCCCTGCCGCTACTGATGACTCAATCAGGATGAATCTCTTCCCTTTCTCTTTAAAGGAAAAAGCTAAAGAACAATATATTTTGAAGTCAGAGTTGGTGACTTAGAATGAGGTCAAAAATGAGTTTCTCAAAAAGTTCTTTCCAATTGCCAAGCTGACTCACATGAGAAGATGTATTACCATCTTTTCCCAAAAGGAAAATGAACCTTTCCACGAGGCGTGGGAAAGGTTCCAAAAGCTCCTTCGCGACTGCCCCCACCACGAAGTACCATTGTGCTAGCTAGTCCAAGCCTTCTACACTGGGCTTGAAGAGTTGAGCTAGAACAACATTGACTCATCATGTGGGGGCACATTCCCGGTCAAAGTGCCATGGCCATTGTTTGAACACCTTGTTGAAAATTCCCGCCATCGAGTTTCTACTAAAGGGAAAAATTGTAGCCAGAACTACGTCCCTCCGCCTTCTTCCGTAGCTCCAGCCTACAATGTTGCCAACCCCGACATGAAGAATATGATGACGGACATGATGAATATGATAAAGATCCAAGTTGGGTGGTTCTTCTAGTCAATCCACCATGGTGGTTGAAGCTGACGAAGAGAAAGTTCATGCCTTACACTCTTTTGGCAACCAGAACAATCAAGGTTCCATGTCCAACACTTACACTCCCGAGTGGAGGAATCATACCAATTTTTCATGGAAACAACAAAATAAAGATGGTCAAGGACAAGGGCAGCCAAGGCCATGATATAACTCCACATGGGCAGTCTCTCTCTCACTTCATAGGAGGGAGGAAGGAAGACTCCCATATCAACCAATGCCAAATTAAAACAATGATGGTACTTTCCTAGGAAACACTCAAAGTTCATATGCTCCACCTTCATACCAAGCACCACAAAATCCCTATGATCCACCACCTCCTCAAGTGCCTCTCAACTATCAATATGCTCCATGTCCACCTCATTCATACCAACAACCACCTCTGCAACACCATCCCCATCCACAACAACCAAAACCACTACAAAAACCACAACCGCAATTCATCCTCCAAAACCCAAATTCACCTCACCAAAGACCACCACCACTCCAACAACCACAACCACCTCCAAAAACCTCTTCTTCTACTACCCATGAGAATGTGAGGCAGTGACAGTTTTGAGGAGTGGCCAAACTTTAGAGCAGCCCCGTGATGTTGTTGTTGTTGATAGAGCAACCAGTGAGGACAGAGGTGATATTGTGACTAGACAGGTTGATACTGAGATACAACTTGATGATACTATGATGAGAGATAGAGTTGATATTATGGCACGAAGCAGTGATATTATGATACTGAGCAGTGATTCATGTGATTCTAGTTGATGTTACAGCTGATCTGAGCCATTTGGGAGCCCAACTCCCCCCCATTTCCTAATGCTCTTAAGGAGCCTTCTGTTGAAAAGAGAAGAAAGAAACATACTGAAGACACCCTAAAGACTTTCAAACAAGTGAAAATCAACATTCTGTTGCTTGATGCGGTCAGGAAAATTCCTTCTTATGCCAAGTTTTTGAAAGATTTGTGCACATTTAAGAGAAAGATAACGGGGAGGACCCCAAAGAAAGTCAAGCACACTGAGCAAGTGAGCTCAATTCTACAGCATATCATGCCAAGAAAGATGAAAGATCCCAATACTCCCATCATTTCATGCTACATTGGGGCACATCACATAGACTAAGACCTTCTAGACTTGGGTTCTAGTGTTAACCTAATGCCATATGATGTGTTTTTTGAACTCCAAATGGGGTAATTGAATCTGGATTATTGTACTTTGCAGTTGGTCGACCGATCAATGAAGATTACTAGAGGTCGTGTTGATGATGTGATTGTAAGATTTGATGATGAGACTTCTACTTTCTTCCCCGCTGACTTCTTTATCTTAGACATGAAAAAAGGTACAAGAAGGGTGCCTGTCATCTTGGGAAGGCCATTCCTAGATACAGCTTATGCAGTGATTCATGTGAGAATTGGGACTATGTATGTGACATTCATGCACTATAAGATCTGATTGAACATCTTTAAATCTTTAGCCACAACCAAGGTGATAGGGGCCGCTGAAGAAGATTTCTATCTGGTCGAATGCCTTGATGAGATCGTAGAGGAGTGCCTACTTTCGTGGATTCAGACCATCACTCAAGGTAGAGGTTTAGATCTAATAGTTGAGTTTCTCGATGATGATGAAGAAGAGGATGAAGTGAATGAGCTGGCCATGGTGGCTGCAAGCGAAGACCTCCCCTCAATTTCCAAATCAATAAAGAACTCCATTGAAGAACCTCCAACTCTTGAGCTAAAGTCACTCCCAGAAGGATTGAAATATGCTTTTATAGGTTCAAATGACACCTTCCCGGTGATCATTTCTTCCATTATATCAAGTTCTGACTTAGCCTCTAGGTTAGAACCTAGATGTTCAAGAACTAGGTTTAGACAAGTGTCTGAAACCCTTTCCATATAGAGGTCATATGTATTGGGTAGCTACACTATTCTACACCTTGTTCTCACCATTTCACTAGGTGACATGACACTAGACTATCTATTGTGTGGGACACTTGATTTTGGTGATTTGGTTTTGTTTTCCAATCAGGCCGAGCCTCGACAACTTTCTCTGACGTCTTCATTCTCAGAGAAAAATTAGATAATATTTTATTATATATGTAAATATAAAAATATGTCCCGAACACCGGAGAGTAGTTAGTGTTCATGCAATCTAAGTGAAAGGGGGTGACATCAGTCTAGAAGAGAGAGTATATGTAGAATAGATGTCTAGATCCTTATAAGGATATGTGATAGATAGATAGACAATAGAATGATAGATGATGTAAGCAAGGATGATCTACTATAAATTTGGTCTCTGAAGTATATGCTGTTTATAAGATATAAGTTGTAAATGAGGTCTGAATCCAATTTTGGATAATATAAGCTAAGTCTTGGTGATAAAAGTACATACTCTTTCTTACTTAAGATGAGCTAAGTTAAGATAACGTTGAATATGCATGAGCCTCAAGCTCTTTTACAAAGGAGGACCTCTAGTGTTAGGACAAGATATGTGGTGAACTCCAGAGAGAGTGAGACCCGCAAGGAGAGGGTCATAGTACCTACCCTACAATATATGAAAAATATGAGATAATAAGAAATGATGTGTCCTAAGCTGAGTTACTCCTGAGTAGATGAGTTGAGTTCTTTTGTAGGATTCAATCCTATTTGTGAGAGTTGGGTTTTAAAAAAAATATGAGTAGGTGACTCATAATGAGAAAGTCCTATTGATTGAATTAGGTCTTAGCTTGAGTCACATATGTTTGTGAATCTCATCATTAGCTGCAGGTGAGGTGATATATGAACTGTGGTTCTAAGAGTAAAATGCTTCATGCATAAGATACTCATAAATGTTGTTCCTTCCACTTTTCTTTCTCTATATATGATGCTAGAAACCTCACTTGAGCTATTTGGATGATTATGCATGAAGGGCCACTTAGATAAGCTTGACCTATTCTATAATCCCTTCCTATATCATACATGAAATATCTAAGTTTGAAATCATGATAAAATTGGCTTAGTATATACTCCTTTCCTCTATGTCATGCATGAAAGATATAAGTTGAAATCACAATCTAGAAATAAATATATCTTTGGATCATGGGTTACATGATCACAACATATAGTTCTTAACTTCAAATATTTTGACTCTAAGCTTCTAGTTTGGTAATAACTCTTACATAATAGGGTGAAACCTTGATATACAAAGATGAATATTAGTCCCTTCTAATGATGAAATCCTCTAGTATGGTGTTAATCATAAACCTTGACATTAAGATGCTACGTCTGATAATTTCGATAAAAAAAGTCATGGCATGAAACTTTGACATCACCATATGGTTCATAGGGTGAAATATGAAAACTTGAATAATACCTTATCAACTTGTGTGCGTTAATAAACCCTATTTCTTAGGGAGATAGGTATGTAAATGTTAACTTAGAAGGAATGTCATGTAATGACTAGGCTGATAAATGATGATACTTCAACCTATTTAACGTGGGCCGGGTACACCCTAGATACTCTAAATCCTGAGATGACAACTGGATTCCTGGGTATCACCTTGAGTATGACATCAATTGAATTTTGAGGACAAAATTCCATATAAGGAGGGGTGAATGTGATGACCCCAATTTTAGGGGTTCATTACCCAATACGATATGTGAGGACCATGAGTGTTCTATAGGTGGTTGAGCTTAGTTGAGGAAGTGATCATGTGATTTTGAATCACCTTCACAATAAATAGTGAGATTAAATGTGTGATTTGTGACTATGATATTGAACCGAGCTCAACTATGATATATATAGCATTTTATTAGTTGATTATGTACTTATGAGACCAAGAGGCCCATTTAGTGGTCATAACAAATTCAAGTGACCAATGCACCTTGAAGTATGTTAGCATCATAATAAGTGTTTTTGGACTTGTTTGATCAAGACATGACGATTATTTTATTTATATTCAAGGTTACATACTTATGTGTGAAGTTGTTGAGGAACTAAGTTAATGAACAAATATTGGACTTTTGGTGTCAATCTATGTTGAATATTGGAATATATGTTGAGGAACTAATGTTTAAAATTTGATGACATTCATATTTAAGATTTAAGAAATATTAAAGCTTGAATATCTCTTCAATTATTAATACATGTTTGGATAATGTGGATTTCTAGACTTTGGTTAAAGTTAGGCTTCAGGTCCTAATAAACTGCCACACACGTGTAGTCTTGCTCTTGGTGGCAAATATATGGGTTGCCATGGATCCACTTATGAGTGATCTAATCCTAACCCTAGGAACTAATCTCAAGTCTTGCAATGTCCTCAACCTCCTGGTTTTTAGGAGGAGGCATCCATCAGCCTTAACCCAATCCATTCACGCACACATTGGATCAAGGCGCCAAAATAGCCTTTAGTTTCTCACTACCCTCAAAAACGACCCCAGAGACCTCCCTATCAAAGTATCCTCGTGAACTTTTGTGGGACAACTGGGTCTTTCCCCTCCACCCATTAATCCATCACCCTCCTTTACCATTTACAGTAGCGAACTAGGCTATTGCAGATCCGTAGGGTGTTAGATTTAAGATATGGGATACAAATGGAGCCTTAGGCTGCCTACTTTCCATTGCCTTAATAGTGGATATTTATAGGACATACATGTGCATAGGGTAGTGGGAGAGTCATGACATGTTGTCATTTACAAGGATAATATTACGGGAGACGAGGAGATATGACAATCTTTGAGTATCTCATTTGGATACTTTTACAATCTATCTTGGATAATCTTACAGCCCCCCGCAAGTTGAGCCGAAAAGAATCGAAGGCCCAACTTGAGAAAAGAACGTCGCCGCCGGGAGGAAGCTTTGTGAAGAGTCTTTTGAGCAAGTTGTTTGTTGCTTTGAATAGCCATAGAACTAGTCTTTTTGGTGTCTTGTGTCAAGCATCATTGTGCGGATTGCATTACTACATGGTAGGGGCTGCCTTTTGCGTAGGCAACATGGGGAAGAGCCAGCCTATCTTCTTGCATCTTTTGAAGGTTCTTTATGCGTTAGCATGGAAGAGGAGGAACCTTGTATGTAGATGGGGGTTTTAGCTAATACCGTACGTAGTGTCGGTTGACCCCAACTGATTTTGAGGAAGAAGTGAGCTCATTGGCTCGGTTGAGCAGTAGAACATTCTTTCAAGCATGAGGTGATAGCCATAGCTTGGTGGGAAGGAGATGGAATACACCTCATATTTGTGAAGCCAGTTTGTGAGATGTGGCTTAGCCGTGGAGAGACTTGGAAATAAAGGGGTTTGGAACGATGAATGTAAGGAAAAAAGGCCACAGAACCCACTGTTGTTGGGTAGCCGATGAAAGGACATAGGGATGATTGGAATAAGGGATTTTTTAATTGGTTCGGAAAGATTAAACGTAGAGATAGAAGAAGGGCTCGGGAGTTTGTGAAGTGGAGATGTTTATGGCTGGATTTATGTTTGTAGAGAAGGTAGTTGCTTTGAGGCGAGAAAGAAAGGAGTAGAAGGTTGTCTGGACAGAGAGGTGCAAGATGGGTTGAGGGCAAGGGGGCACGAGAGTTTATGTGAAGAGTGGAGGCTTGTTCTGCTCCTGAGGTGATCGGGTTTAGTAGGGTGATGATCATGATGATGTGAGTGATGGTTGTGATGGTAGTTGTGATGCGGGTGTTGGTGGTGGTGGTGATGATGCTGGCTGTGCCTAGCGGAGGGGGTTATAGCGATGGGGCGGTTATGCGGAGAGATGGAGCGTGAGTCGATAGAGAATCTGACGGATGGTGCGGATGCGGATGAGTGCACAACGCTGGTGACCAGGTTGACGCGCGTCAGCGACGCAGACCGCTGGCTGAGGCTGTTGTTACTATTGTTGCTGTGGTGCAGCTGGTGGTGGAAGATGTCAGGGACGGCGGAACGGGACGACGAGGATGACAAGAAGGAAGATGACGTGGACGACGCGAACACGGAGGCGTTGGACGGGTAGTAGCCGTGACGGGTGCTGGTGCTGAGATTGGCAAACGACGAGGCGGCGTGCTGACGGTGGGTGCTGGTGGCAGTAGTGTGATGGTGTTGCTGGTACTATTGCTGGGGATGGTGGGGGCAAGATGAAGGGAAGTATGACGATGACCGGGCGCCATAACCGGAAGAGGCGCGGTAAAAGTAACTGTCGGTGACTTGGCCGAGGTGGATTAGGAGGGAGATTGGAAGGAGGAGTTGGAGAAGCAAAGGGGTCCTCTCCTCACTGGTGCGAAATGGAAGAAGGAAGAAGGAGACGGGATTTTAGGAGACGAGATTTTTGCTCGCTGCTCAACTGTGTTGTGGAAGGGAGAAGGGAGGAAGAGAAGAGTAGTGACAACCATTTTTCTGGTTGTAGCTGGGGTTTAGTGTTTTTGGATGGGGAGGAAGGTGAGTAGGGTAGAAGGTGGGCATTGTGGATCGGGAGCCGGTTAAGGCAATTGATGCTCTGATATCATGTTAGATTTAAGATATGGGATACAAATGGAGCCTTAGGTTGCCTACTTTCCATTGCCTTAATAGTGGATATTTATAGGACATACATGTGCATAGGGTAGTGGGAGAGTCATGACATGTTGTCATTTACAAGGATAATATTATGGGAGACGAGGAGATATGACAATCTTTGAGTATCTCATTTGGATAATTTTACAATCTATCTTGGACACTCTTACATAGGGGAGCTCCTCAAACCCAACCTCCTCTGGTAGGCCGAGAACCTTAGAGGAAAGCCATTTGCACATCCCCACCATATGCAAAACCTCTTCGTAGTTTGGAAGGGGGTTGCAGATATCAATTGGTCTCTGAAGCTTGAGTTAAATGCTAAGGAAGAAACCTCCACAGCCAAGGAAAACTACCACTGGGGATGCAGGGTAGACTTTGCCCAAACATAGTTCAATCATTCTGGAGGTTGGCAACCCTTTCCCCTTCCTACATCATCGTGTTTAAGCCATGGTAATCGATCACATCAGCTTGAATCTGGAGGGGCCTCGTGGGTATCTAGAGGTTGCAATGTGCCTGGCTGACAGTCGCAGGTATTTGAGGATCTGTGGTAGCTGAAGGGGGTGAGGACCTATCTTCAGAACTCGTCATAGCTCCTTCCCTTGCGGCGGCACCATACTATCTCTGGAATAGAGGAATATTAGGATAAAGGGAGGCATATACCATGTTCCTAACTGGAAGCTCTGTTTGAGCTTTTGAGGAGATGATGGCTAGAGATCCACAGAGCTCCACGCACAGCGGAGTCCTCTTTCATGTTCTTCAACTTCTACAGCCGCCTGCGGCGGCGATCTTGAAGCACCCAACCACCAAACCGACAACTCCCTCCCTCACGATCTCGCCGGAGCTCCCACTCGTGGCGGCGCCCAACCACAACGCTCATGAGGATTCATGGTGCCGATGAGGTTTTGAACTGAAGCTGAGGCACCCTCTGTCTTCGAGGACGGTGCCCAAATCGCCGATTTGATACCCTGATCTGGGCCACTACTGGAAACAAAGATGAGGTAGATTGAAGATGATGACAGGAGTCACCCTTGCTCCCCGAGGATCCAGTTGTGCAGCAGCTTACGAACAGAGAGTTCATGCGCGATGGTCTGAAGAGCAGAGAAAGAAGAATGGTCTGGTCCAACAAGCAAAACCCTTACAGAGCCGGACTGGTTCAAGATGGGCCAGTAGAGCGAACTAGATATTCTTGGAGTTACATGGCATGCATATGATCTGGAGTCTTCTAAGGCTGATCCAACGGCCCTGCTTAACCCCAAAGAGGTAATTCTCAGTAAAATCTATGTTAATACCCTTTATTTTCAAAAATTATAGAAAATATCTCCAGTGCCCAATAAATTCCCAAAAAATACCCCCAGATTTAGAAAATACCCTCTTCATTATGAAACCTATAGATTAGGCTTCTCATGACTAGTTTTTCAAGGTTTTTGACTTAGATGCAATGCTTCCTTTTAGAATAATTTTAAATGGAACAAATTATATCTGAGCAATATGAGATCTCAAGAAGTTACGTTCAAACCCCAAAATCATTTAGAAACCTCATGCATACCCTGATTTGAACTATTAACATAATATTAGATCTTTTTCTATTAAAAAATTATGTGTTTCTAGCCCCTTTTTAATTCTAGAAATTAGAACAAATATCAGAAAAAATATAAAATCTGGACCAGACCTTGAGAATGACCTCTCGAACATTATAAAAATATGAGACATACGTTCTAGGTTGCTTGAACCTAAATTTGACCTAAACCCTAATTTGGACCTAAATACCATTAATAATGGTGAATTTTGTATTAATGATGAATATTTCTTATTAATTAGGTGTTGACATGATTACATTGATGACCATGGATGTATAAAGAATCTCTGAACCTAGGTACATGGATATAAGTATAAGACTAGTTTTGCTGGATGATCTATTTATGAGTAACTGCTTGCATGTAGTTGTATTATCTTGATTGGATGTATATCTACAAATATTGTCCCTTTTCCGCCTTGAACATTAAGAACACTAAGGAAAGAAAATGGAATGTAGTTACTGATGGTTCATTAATCTCCCTATTAGAGAGGGAAAGTATTAATGATGACTAGCGCTTCCCTAATGGTACAAGGTACGCAGGGAGATCCCTAATGGTACAAGGTAGCAGGGATAGGGCCCAATAATATATGTTTGTGCTAAGTCCACCATAGTAATACATGTCCATTGAAATATGATTAATAACTTGGGTTTACCTAATTTTCTGCCTTAAATAATGATTTCATTTTCTTTCTTCTTTTTCAAGTATGTTAAATATGCCAGCATAGTATAGTATTTTCAACCACATACCAACTTTATGTTGATTTGTTGTTTCATGTATGTTTTAGTTTTAGAGCTAGAATGGAATAAAAGAACAGGATGTGAGAAGTTGTATAGGTTTATCTATTGTGTATAGATCCCAGATAGCATACATGTTCATAGACTATAGAATTTTCTTCAAATTATATAAATGTAAGTTGTAAATTTAATTCATTTTGTAATATACATGTTGAATGTTGAGATTGTTGCATGGTGTATGTTATATGTGTATGTTCATGTATGCATATTTCACTTCCGCATCTCTTTATAAAATGTTTGCCTAACATTTTTGGATTATCCTCTCGGGCCTTATAAGTCTTGAGACGGTTGAATTCGAGGATGTTACACCTGGCCCAAACCCCTCCCATAAATAGAGGGGTACTGAGGGCTTTCCAGATCACAACAACCAAAATGAAAATTGAGAACCAGTTAATCTGACAATTATTGTCCTCTCTAGTTGTGGTAAATGAGAGAGCCCAGGAAAATCCTACTTGGTAAGAGAGGGATAGACAATAGGAGAGAACAACTGTGAGTTGTTGTTGTGGGAGAGTAGGTTGGTGACTAGTACACCAACGGGAGAGACAACTCCTTCCCGTCAGTTCTAGTTGAATGATAGAATTTCTAGTTTTTGCATGTGGACTACTCTAGAGGAAGGAGTCCTTTGGTTGCCGCTAGGAGGACATCTACAGCCTATAGTCCATGGCAAGACCACAGGAGACACTGCAAAAGCTATCATGTTCATTGTTCACGGTAAAGACCAGGAGCTACACAACCACCGTCCAAGGGCATCCTGTTCATAGTTGCATTGAAGTAATTTGTTGTTGCTGGACTTTCTCCAGGAATAGGTATAACTCGCTAAAACAACCTTCTTATTTCATAGTAGTTGACGCAACCTTACTGTTATGGGGATACATATAGATAATTTTTTGTTTTCACTAGTATACTCTATGTCGGTATTTCCCAACATACTCTACATAAAGGAACAAAGATTGAACATTAAGAGGATAGTGTTTCATGGTTCAAACTCAATCTAGATATTATAGACAAAGGGAATATACAATCATTGTAACATTGATCCCAATACTAGGTTAAGTTGTTCTCCAACTTCTTCGATTACTTAGATAGTAATAAAGCCATGCTAGATACCAACCATTTCTTATGAAATCATAATTTGAGTATGAATATCATTGCCAACATAATTTAGAGCCTACAGGGTCACATACATAGGATGTAGAAATAGGAGTACAAATTATAGACATAATAGGAAATGTTCCTAGTGAAATTGATTACTAAAATGTTTAGGTAATATGCTAGAATAATATTAGAACACAATTTAAGTTAATTGGTTAAGATGTTTAAGTCAATTAATTGGAAATTTATTGCTAAGAAGACCGGCTAATCCTGAGAAAAATTGACTAGAGTCGGATGATGGAAAATTAGTTCATCAATTAATATGATTAATTGGTTAATTAATTGATTTTAGAATATTCTAATTGTATTTTTGACAATTCACGAGCGCCCGGTTTCAAACACAGTCGAAACCTTTTGTTTCCTAGAATTTTTTAGAAATCTTTCTTCCTTTTCTCTCCTATTTATAGGGACAAGACTGTCGTATTTTAAATACACACTCTTGTACGTGAACCCTAGTCATCATCATCCCCGAGAGAGAGAAAGAGAGAGAGAGAGAAGGACAATGACTGTGATGCTAAAACATCATTAATAGAAAGGCAGCTCCTTCCCACTGGCTCAGACATCATGATGAAGTGTTTGAGTCCATTCACGTGGACTATGTAGAGCCACAAACATTGAGTGACTGCATTCGGAGGACGTCGATGAGGGCCATCAGTGCACGCAACAAGCAGCTCACACCACAACGTGAAGGGATGTCACTAGATTTTCTATACAACAAGGTATACCTTGCGCACCCTCTTTTCATCATTGTCAACGAGATTTTCTAGTAGAATATGTGGAGAACGTTTTTTATTTCTGTTGTGCTTTCCACCTCCACAAAACCTAACAAAAATATGATATGAAAGTATCTTCACATGTCCCTACATGTGATATATGATTATAAGAAAATATGGCATCAGATAAGGAAGAAAATATACAAATTTAAGTGACATATTCCTCATAGATAGTAGATCACATCGATAACTATGCACTGGGAATGAGGGCTTCCAGGTATATACCTAGTCCTGGAGCAAGTCTAGATATTATCCCTTACTGCAGTGTGCTCCTTTCTTCAAGTTGCAGTTGGAAAGTGTCGATAGCAGCCTCTTGGTTGATCACCATAGATAGCAGTTGACTGCATCCTCCAAGCATGTAGAAAAGGCCTCCTCACCTTTGTAGTAGTTCACACAAACCACTGGGAACACTACGTTAGGCTACCAGATCCAATGGAAAGGAGTTGTACCTTCGAACGTCAAACTATTAGGGTTGATTCTCTCTCTTGTGTTGTCTCTCCCTTGTTGTCCCTCCCTTTTATAGATAGGACTTGCTCAAACTCTCTAGTTATCACAACTAAAGAGGACAACAATTGTCAGAGTTTACTATTGTGTATCTAGAAAGCCTCGACTACCCCTCTATGTATAGGAGGGTTAGGGTCAGGAGTTCTAGTCTGAGAGAGAGTCAAAGAGATGGAATTTTATGAATTTTTTGGAGCCCGAGAACCATGAACTGGTTGGTTCCCCAGTTAACCAGTCAGTTCAAACACGAGACAATCAATTCAACACTTAAATCGGTCGTTTCACTATCTTTCATATTCACGATTGTATTGCCATTTAATATTTGATTAATGCACAACTTGACGTCAACATCAATCCTTGATCCAACTATATTAATCATTGAATTGCGAGGTTCACAAGTTGAACCGGTCATTTCAAACCTTGAATTGGTCGGTTAACACTCTAATTTTGGCAATGTTGTTTAAATTGACATGGTAATTGAATTGATTGGTTAAGTACTTGAATCGGTTGAGTCATAGTCTTGTCAGTCAATTCTCAACCGTTGTCATTTATATTGAATACCTAAACATTTTAGAAGTCAAGTTAAACTGAATAAACTCCTATTCCAGGTGCATCCTTTGTGTGTGACCCTATAGGTCCCAAGTTATGTTGGCTATGAATATCCATAACCAATTCATGACATCACAAGCAATGAGAGGTATCTAGAAACACATAATTTCTACCCAAGTAATTACAAAGTTGGTGAACAACTTCAACCTACAATCCTTGATTAGTGTTATGGTGATGGTATACTTCATTTGTCTCTAATATTTGAATTGAACTCAAGGCATGGAATCAACATCCTCTTCAAAGTTCAATCCATGTTCCTTGAACTAGATCAGACTGTATGAGATGTATGTGAGCTCACATATCACATATTGAGTCACATGAGTATGGTCCTACATTTCTCGGTCTCATTGATCAAGTGGATGGGATATTGATCTCCTGTAGGAGGGACAAATCCCATCTACATCACTCACACACAATCCCTAAGTGTCACAATGCACCTGAGCATCACCTTTATGGAAACCTTATTCAAGGTCACATTGGATGATGTCAAATTACATTGAACGATATGTGATGTGTGTAGTGACTTTAGGTCTAAGAACCACAATCACCACTATCACTATGAGAGCTAATTTTGACTACCATTTGATGGTATCTGTATATCACTCTCAAGATGGATTTGTCTAGTACACTGTTCTCTAACAAATACCTATGTGTATCATTTGATATCACACATCATGACTGATGAGATTCTATCATCAATGAACACACACTCTAATCTTATGTATTACTATTTTTTCCTCCATAGTAATATCTGACTAGGGACATAATAAGAATATATATAGTCTTATCATACATATGATCTCATTATTCAGGTCCTCAACCTGAAGACATATGTCATCAAGTAACATCATTATTTAGACATCTACTATGTCTATTTTATTCTCTCATTATTGAGACAAACATAATAGATGGAATTACCTTTATTATTATCAATTTAGTTCTCAAATGCCCCATTACAATCATCATATAATTAGATCTTTGGACATACATACCAACAAACTCCCACTTGCACTTAGAGCCAATCATAAATCTTATTTCAAGTGATATTAAACATGTCTATCATGTTTCTATTGCACAAGGTCTTATGTAGCATGTTGCAATGTTTGCTTCAAGTCGGTACTTTGCAAGTATTCACATCTCCTCATTGTATGATCTCTCGTATGAGATGAAATTGCCATAATATGCTATCTGAGATTCCTTGCCTATTCGATAGCTCTGTTACTATCATAATATTTCTACTGTGTCATCCATGGTTGGAACCTCCCACAAGTTCATTTACATGAACTTCTTGATCCATACAATATCCTTGGCATGTTCATAACACCAAGATACTCATCTTCTTTTATAGAAGTAAACATCTATCTCTTGCTCGAAACTTTCCCACTTACAGTGCTTGTTTTAAGGTCAAATGTAGATTTAGATTTCGATCATTAATATTATTTGTTATTTTAGATGCTTGCATCGATGTAACCCTTTACACCCAACACCTCCTCATTACCATAACTAAGTAACAAATCCTTTTAGTACTTATCAAATACTTAAGGATGTTCTTTATGATAGCCCAGTGGCTTTTACTATGGTCTGATAGATATCCATTCTTCATGTCCAATACATATGAGACAACAGGATGAGTACATTATATTGCATATAGGATAGATCTAATTCTGAATTCATTTGGCATCTCACTCATGTTTTCCCATTCTTCCAAAGAATTGGAAAACTAGGATATTGGGAGATTAATCCCATGGAACATGGACATATTTTTCTCTCATTGGGCCCTACATGTTCAACCCTTCAACATCTCACCAATGTATGTGCCCTTTCTTAGGTAAAGAAGCTTTCCAGATCTATCTCTACAAATCTCAATTCCCATATCATAGGATGCTTCTCCTAAGCCCGTCATAGAGAAGGTACTTTCCTTGCTAGGTTTTAATATTTGTAGTATAAGGATGTTATGTCCCATCATTATGTGGAATATAAATATGCTCCCATTAAAATCTTATAATCACATGTTTCATCTTTATTTTGACTAAAGTCAAACTCTTTGACAATCTTTTCAAGTAAAAAATTCCAACTCTAAGATGTTTGCTTCAAATTGTAGATTGACATTTGTAGCTTATAAAATTTATTTGCATTATTGAACTTATAAAACCTTTAGGATGTATCACACACACAACCTCATAATTATTCATGTTAATGAATGCATTTTTAACATCCATATACCAAGTCTAATAGTCATAATAAGTTACAATGATAACCATGATCTTGATGTATTTAACCATGGCAACTAGTGAAAAGATTTCATCATGTTTGACACCTTGAACTTGTTTAAAATCCTTTTCAACATATCTTCTCTTATAGGTTTGTACACTACCATCCATGTCACTCTTCTTATTGAAGACCCAATTGCATCCTATGTGTTTTACACCTTTAGGTGGATCCACCAAGTCATACCTTTTTGGTGTACATGAAGTCCATCTTTAATTTCATGGCCTCCACCAACGTATCACCTTCTTGAGTTATAAGATATCATAATCCTTCAAGCTCAAGGTGCATTCTACTAGAACTGTGACGTTTTTTGTTACATAAAAACATAAGATTCCACAACAATTTGTGATTCTACTTGTTCCTAATGTACCTCTTTAGGTTCAATATTTTATTGTTTGTCTCAAACTTTTTGATTTCTACTTGTCTCCAAATAATTCATTTGGAATTAAATTCCCTTGCAGGAATACAACCATCCTAGCAACAACACACTTTTTTTGTCAGATAGGAATATAAAAATAGTATTCAACATTTTAACATTATGTGATTTGTGGCCAAATCTTTTCAAGAAACTATTTTCTTACACAAGATTTCAATCCTAATCCTTATAAAAGACATATCAGGACACTTTCCATGTCATATCTCATATGGTGTCTTTTAAACCATTTTAGAAGGTACATTGTTTTAATATAAAGCATCTGCCAAAAAGGAATTGGAAGATCAACTAGTTTTAATGATGATCGCACATGACTAACAAATCATGATACGTTATTTCTGATACATCATTATGTTTTAGGTAGAGTTTGTTGTGATACACTATCATGGTCTTCAAAAGGTCCTCAAGTTGTTGGTTTAAAATATTTCGGCATTGAAAATATCAAAGTGTCTTAATACTTTTACCAAGTTGGTTACACACTTCATTCATTATATCCTTGAACATTTCAAGAGATTCATACTTGTATTTATTTTAATACAAGTTATCATATATATTGAGATCATTGGTAAATATAATGAGGTATTAGTAACTACTTCTTACATTTATTCGAAAAAGTCTATATACATCAATATGTACGAGCCCTAATAGAATACTCGCTCTCCCACTACATCTATTGAAAGGTTCTTTTATCATATTGGCCAATAAATAAGGCTTGCATGTCTCTATTGCTTCAGTAACCAAAAGAGTCTATATAACCATTTTTATGAATTCCAGAAATGCACTTCTCATTTATGTGCTTTAGGTGACAATGCCATAGGTATTCATTGTTTGAGTCATCGAGTCATTCAATATATGTGTAACCCTCTCTAGAACTATCAAATGTAAACTATATTACATTGGGACCACTTCCATAAAAGTTCTTATATTTGAAATAAAAATATCAAATATATTCATAATATTCTTGTCCATACAAGATACATGATTTTTTAATTAATGGCAGGTATATAAAAGCAATTCACTAATTTTATTACATATCCATTACATGAGTGAAAAATTCCAACTATTGTGACATCAACTCTTGCTCTGCACAATTCTAGCTTACTTGTCCGCGGGTCCTGAAGTGGAGATCTCTATCTCCTTCTTCTTCTTGAGATCCTCTATATAAATTGGGTAGTTCCTTTTCCAGTGTTCAGGATGGCGATAGTGGTGGTACTTTTCTTCCTTATTTACTCAACCCTTAGCTTTCAGTGCTGAAGACATTGATTTATGACTATCTTTGAAACTCTTCTTAGCTTTGCCTTTTCCCTTGGACTTCCATCTGCCAATCATCATCATAGATTTGGGTTTATCCTTCTTCATTTGCACTTCAATGGTCCCTAACATGCTAAGTAAATTCTAACAACGGCTTGTCAAAATCATTCATGTTGTAGTTCATGACAAACTGGTTGTATGACTCCAATAGTGACTACAGAATCACATTTGTGGCCAACCATTGGCCCAAAGGAAATCCCAATCTAGCAAGGTTCTCCGCATACCCAATCAACTTGAGTGTTTGTAAACCTACTAGATCTCCTTCTTCCTTGTCACACTTGAACAATGCCTTTGAGACATCATATCTCTCTTGTCTTACCTGATCTTGGTACATGTTCTTAAGATGTGTTACCATCTCAATAACTTCCACGTTCTCATGCCGTATCTACAAATCATAGTTTATTAAGCATAACATCAGACACTTGACATCTAAGACATCTTTAGAGTGCTTCTCGTAAACATCTCTATCAGCCTTAGGCACGGTAGGAGTGGGTTCATCTGGCTCTGGTGTCTCCACAACATAGAGCTTGCGCTCTTGAGTGAGAACAATTCTCAACATCCAGAACCAGTCATGGAAGTTGTTCTCATTAAGCTTGATGTTCTCAAGGACCGATCACAAAGAAAATATGTTTGTGTTTGCTATTTGATTCTAAAAAAGAAATTTGTAATTTTGTCAAAACACTTTTGATTTGATTTGATAAGTTTGAAGATATTAATAAGGCTTTTAATTAATTATTCCTCCCACCATTTTGTTCAAATTGATAGCCCATACATATCAACATACAACCTTCTAATGAAATGAGACCCAGAATAATTGAGTTATTACCTGGCCAACACCATCGTCCAAGTTTAAGTCTTGAATAGATGGTATGCACAAATATTAGCCAAAGTCATTTGCAAGGTTATAGTCAACTAATCTCGTTAGCTCACCTAGTTAAGTCTAACCTAAAAGCCAACACGATATCAATGTATCCTTCTTGGAAGGCCCACATGACTACCATCACAATTCTACGAGATGGACAACGTACCATACTTGGTGTTCCCATGCTTAGTCGATCAAGATTTTCATGTGTGTTGCTTATAGAAATTTTCTAAAAATTAATATCGAATTGAGTGATTTATATAATACATATACATATCCAATCTCCACATACTTATAGTACATATCATATATATGCTATATCCACAAATGAGGAACATGAAATTATAAAAGACAAGCAATGGTTATGGCCATACTATTATAATTCCTTGGTGCGACAAGGAATTACTACCACCTGAGGTCCACATCATATGTAGCAGCTAGTTGTTGATGGAGATCGTGTTGAATCAGTCTAGGTTGACCAATTAAATACTTAACCTGACAGGTTGGCCTCCTAATCAGTTGGTTGGTCTCTCAAATCAATCGTCTGGTCTCCAATACAAATGACATCTAGACACCTCCAGTCGATCGGTTGGGCCACCAGTCCACTGGTTCAGCTCCTCCTATCATCTAGTCTCCTTAGTCCTTCAATTGCTTTGTCTTCTAAAATGGGTGGTTCACCTGGTACAGAGCGTCTTCTTTGCCATAATAGGAATTAAAACTATCTTAATAATATTTAACATATTACCTGGTAATAAGAAAACCCCAGGTTACATTCGAGGGGAGCATAGAATGAAAAAAAAATAATACTTTTACATATGGAAAAGGAGAGAGAGGATCCATATGCAAACTGAGATATAGAATAGAAATAACAACCATCCAACCAAGAACAAATGTCTAGGTTATTATCCATAACCATGCTAACATCTACCGTCAAAACCAATTTTAGGGTGACATGTGTAAATTGCATATATATCATGTCATATATATATAGGGATCATATGTGGTATTTAATCAAATATGCACATTATTCATTTAAATATTCACATCATATGTAATAGATAAATGACTAAAACCAAAATCTTATCATATCAATTAAATCCCGAAACATAGTAAATTGATGTGGCTTTGATACCACTGTAGGGAATATGGCATTAGATAAGGCATCATAAACAAAAATTTAACTTCCATATTCTCTTAGACAGTAGATCATGTCAACAACTATGAATTGGGAATGAGGGTTGCAAGATATATACCTAGTCCGAAAGCAATTCCAGTGACTATCTGTTGTTGCAATGTGCTTCTTTCTTCAATTTACACCTACACGGTAGTGGCGGCAGCCTCCTAGTTGATCACCACAAACGGTGGTTAACTGTGTCCTCCTAGTGGGTAGAAAAGGCCTCTCCTCTGTAGTAGTTCACATGGACCACTGGGATCTCCATGTTTGCTACTCGAGCCATTGGGAAGGGGTTGTCCCTTTGAATGTCAACCTACGAAGGTTGATTCACTCTCTCGTGTTGTCTCTCCCTTATTGTCCCTCCCTTTTATAGGTAGGACTTACTCAGGCTCTCTAGTTACGACAACTATAGAGGAAAACAATTGTCAAAGCTTTTTGTTGTCTCTCTAGAAAGCCTTGGCTACCCCTCTATTTATACGAGGGTCTGGGTAGGGGATTCTATTCTAAGAGGGAGTCGAGAGATGAAATTTCATGAATTATTTAGAACCTACAAATCATGAACCGGTCGATTTATACATGATATGATTAGTTCAACACTTGGACCTATCGTTTCACTATGTTCTCTACTTGCAATTTGTTGGGAAATAAGGGCACAGAGTAAGGTAGCAGAAATAAATTTTTTATCTATCTATATTATCCATAATAGCAAGATCACATCAACTACTATGAAATAGGTAATATGGTTTAATGAGTTCATACCTGGTCTTGGAGCAAGTCCAACTACTACAACTCGTTACAGTGCAACTATCTTTTAATTGTTCTTGAACGGTGTCTTTGCAGCTCCTGGTACTCACCAGGGATACCAAACTGGAACAATGTACGTCTGCAGCGGATCCTGAGGTCTCACCATAAACTATGAGATGATGATGCCCTCCCATTGACAAAAAAGGCCGCCTCTCCTCTATGGAAGTCCACATGGACCACCCAGAACTCATGTCGACTTGCTAGATTGGATGGGAAGGAGCTATCCCTTCTATTGGTGTACTAATCACCAATGTTCTCTCCCACAATAATGATTCTCAGTTGTTCTCTCCCTCCCCAGTCAGATAGGGCATGCTTGGTCTCTCTTGGTTACCACAACCAGAGAGGATAATAATTTTCATAGCAACAGATTCTCAATTGTGTGTGTTGGGAATCCCCCTATACCCCTCTATTTATTGGAGGGATTAGGGTTTGGGTTCCCAGTCAATGCAAGAGTAGAAGGGGCCAAAAAATCTTGAATTTTCATAACCTACTAGTGTCAAACTGGTCGGTTCACATGAGAACTGATCATTTTGCAGCCCAAACCTGGCGTTCCTCCATGTTTCTCAATCACATATGAATTAGCAAATTTGAATCTAATTAATACACAACATGACATCAACACTAATCCTTGATCCAATCAAATTTCTCCACCAACTGGGTGACTCACCCATGTGAGCCGGTCGATTGGTGAGCCGAGCTAGTCAATTCACTATGTGACTCGATCAGTTTGCTCCCCAGTTTGGACAGAATATAGACAATTTAATTTCTGATCAACTTGACACTCCAAATGGTCATCTCAAGACTCGATCTGATTGACTAGCAGTCTAGTCAGCTAATTTGTTGATTTAATTAATTAGCTAAACATTTTAGTAATCAATCCAATCATCATTCATGATAAGCTCCTCTTCTAGGTGAGTTCCTATATGTGAGACCCTACAGACCCCATATCACATTCGTAGTGAATGCCCATAACTAGCTTATGACATCACAAGAAAAGATTGGTGCCTGGTCACACATCACTGATACCCAAGTGAATGGAAAGTTGGAGAACAACTTCAATCTACAATCTCTGTAAGGTGTTACATTAATTGTATATTATTTTGTCTCTGATATCTAAAATGAACTCGAGGCATGGAATCGTCATCTTCTCAATGTTCAATCTATGTTCCTTGAACCTAGAGTAGACTATATGAGATATACATGACCTCAATATCATATATTGATTCACATTTACATGCTCATGTGTTTCTCAGTATCGCTAATCAAGTGGCCATGGATATCAAACTCCAATAGGAGGGACAAATCCCATCTACATTACTCACACTCTATCCCCATGTGTCACATCTACCCAATCATCACCTTTATGGCAATCCATGTTTTAGGGTTACGTTGGATGATGCCAAAGTATAATAAACAATATGTGATGAGTGTAGTGACTTCAGGTCTAAGAATCACAATCATCACCTTCACTATGAGAGATGACTATGACTTATTGAGTATGGTTTCCAAGTGTCCCTCTCAAGGTGGGTCTGTCCGAAACACTATTCCCTAACAAGTATCTATGTGCTTGGTTTTATATACCGTATCATGACTAATGAGATTTTATCATCAACCAACCCACACTCTAGTCTTGTATGTTATTGATGCTATCTAACTTCCACAATAATAAATGACTAGGTACATAACAAGAATGTACATACTCTTAGCATCTGTATGATCTCATTTTTCAAGCCATGTACTTGAAGAAGTACATCATTGACTATTGTCATTCTCTAGACATTCACAATGTTTCCTCATTATCTCATAACTGAGTGGAACATAATGAATTTGAAGGTTGTCCTTATGATTATTAATCAAATCCTTTATGTTATTTTCCATGACAATCTCCATATGATTGACTCTTTGGGCATACCATACTAACACAATTGAATTGACATTTAATATTTGATTAATGTTGGCATTTAAAAATTGATTAATGCACAACATGATGTCAACTTTAATCCTTGATACAATCATATTGATCATTGAATCAGGCGGTTCATAAGTTGAATCGGTCATTTTAGACCTTGAACTGGTCGATTCACTAAGTGAGACGATCAGTTCATGCCCCAGTTCAGGCAATGTTGTTTAAATTGACATGACACTTGAATCAATCAGTTCAAAACTTGAACTAGTGAGTTCATAGACCTCTTAGTCAATCTCAACCATTGTCATTTAAATTGAATACCCAAACACTTTAGTAGTCAAGTTAAACATCATTCATGAATAAAATCCTATTCAATATGCATCCTTTGTGTGTAACCCTATAGGTTCCAAGTTACATTGGCATTGAATGTTCATATCCAATTTATGACAACAAATTCAACCTACAATCCATGACCAATGTTATTATGATAGTATAGTTCCTTTATCTCTGATATATAAATTGAACTTGAGGCATGAAATTGTCATCATATTCAAAGTTCAGTCCATGTTCCTTGAACTAGAGAAGATTGTATGAGATGCATGTGAGTTCACATATCACATATTGAGTCACATGAGTATGGCCATACATTTCTTAGTCTCACTTATCAAGTGGCCCAGATATCAATCTCCTAGAGGAGGGACAAATCCCATCTACATCACTTACACTCACTCCCCATGTGTCATGTTGCACTTGAGCATCACCTTTATAGAAACCCTAATTCAAGGTCACGTTAGATGATGTCAAAATACATTGAACAACATGTGATGAGTGTAGTAACTCCAGGTCTAAGAACCACAATTACTATTATCACTATGAGAGTTGATTCTGACTACCATTCTTTGGTATTTTTGTATCACTCTCAAGGTGGGTCTATCTAATACACTATTCTCTAACAAGTACATATGTGTTTGCTTTGATATCACATATCATGACTGATGAGGTTTTGTCATCAGTCAACACACACTCTAGTATTATATATTATTGTTGTCTATTTTTCTTCCTCAATAATATTTGACTAGGGACATAACCAGAATATAGGTACCCTTATCTTACATATGATCTCATTATTCAAATCCTCAACCTAAAAATTTATGTCATCGAGTAACATCATTATTTAGACATCTACGATGTATGTGTCATCATCTCATTATTGATATAAACATAGTAGATGGAATTACCTTTACTATTATCAAATCATATCTCAAATGCCCCATTACAATCATCATGTGATTGGCTCTCTGAGCATACATACCAACAATGCTTACTCGACTCTATGTTTCTTATATTCAACTTGTAGAATCATATTGGAAGCCACCAACCCAATCATGAGGCTTCACTACATGCATTCTATATATCTCCTCCAATATCTCAAACTCTCTTTCTCTCACATGAATGTTAGGTTCTCATATCCATATCCACACACACAACACACACACACACACACACACACAGATATATATATATATATATATATATATATATATATATATATATATATATATATATATATATATATATATATATATATATATATATATATATATATATATATATATATATATATATATATATGAAACTCTAGGGTTTGGTATTCTTATGGACATCTAAATTTTAGATAAAGAATAGGAATCATGAATACAATGAATGAACTCAGACACTTCGGATTAGTATATTTTAGAATATATGATAATAAATTTTAATCATATTTCTTATATCTAGTGGTTTAGGTCCTCACACCTTCTCCTTGTGGGTCTCTCTCTCCAAATTAAAATCTATAAATGGTCCTAACACTAGAGGTGTCATCTTTAAAAGAGATTGAGGCTCTTTCTCATCATTTTCCTATATTTGTCTTACTTTAAAAGAGAAAGTCCCATGTATTTACGGTATCAAATCCTAAAAAAGGAACTCAAATTCAAAGATTCATGCTCAGATCATATAACGTATCATTATGAATCAAACATAGATACGATCACACCATATATTCTCATAGAATCTATCTATCTTCACACATTTTATCTACCACACATTCTAATAAATATCTAGACATCTTATCTAGAACTACTTTCTCTTCTATATGGATTCTACTATCTTTGATTTAGTTTGCATGATTGTATCCTATTCTCCTATGTTTGGGGAAATAATTAGATATGTGTACATAATAAAATATTATATTATTTTCTATGATATAGCAACCATATTAGAACATTATTGAGTCTTGAGCAGACTAGAAGAAAATTTAAATAAAAAAAAACTGAGTGTCCTCACATAGTAGCGAGTATTGTGCCATGTCACCTAGTGAAAAGGGTAAGAACATGTATATGCTTGTGCAACTTCCTTAAACAAGTCCACTTCACATGTATTGGGTTTCTCTTCCTACATGCCTTCATTCACTAAATAACATAATGTCCAATACCACTACATCATAAGCGATGAATGACACTTTAGGATTTTCAATATTAAAGGTACTAGCCTATACCTAGTTCTTGGACATTTAGGTTCTAACATAGAATCTAGGTCTGATGCAGTGTATAAAAGATGACCAATCGAACACTAAAGGTTCTAGATTGAAGGTTTCTTTAGTTTGGGTTGCACAAGGAGAGAACTCTAGAATTTTATGTTGACCATTTTTACACCACCTACGACGTCTTTAGATTCTCAATCATTCAACCACTTGTTGGCCTTCCAAATTGAGATCCTCATTTATGAGAGAAATCCCAATTTCAAACATCCCATACTAATCCAAAAAGAAGAAAATAAGAGAATGTCAAAAAGAAACAATACCATATTACATACTCATGTGGAAACATAAGAATCACAAGAACATGAAGGCAACAAAAACATCGAGAAAAGAAAAAAACAAGGAAATCAACTTAGATCATGTAGCAATTCCTAGTACAGTTGCCAAGTTGTCACACCTGCCCAAATAATATGTCATAACATATCCTTGGTGAGGAAAATCATCCAAAATTCACATTCAAAAATGACAAAAAAATATGAGACTAGAGTTTCCACCATGTTATTTGTAGATGTAGGAAAAACAAGATAAATATTTGGAACCAACAATACAAAAAATCAATTATCTCTAGCATCCAAACATCGTATAGATAAGTGATGCGTCAAGCCATAGGTGTATACACTAGGAAACAATTGGTGACTAGATGCACTCCACAAAACTCGAACACACGGGATCTCTCAAAATTTATAAAAACCCTGATGAGACTCGATCACAACACTAAATAGGTCACCCGCAAATGCACGGGGTACTACTGTAGTATAGGTGATAGGAAAGAATAGGGGTCAATCCACAGGGATAGAGGGGGAACTAGAGCTAAGTTAGTGTTGGCTACGTTCCTAGAATGGAGATTAGGTTTGAAGGGTTTAAAAGGGGTTGTTTTGTTTGTTAAACTAAGTGAGCAGGGAAGTAAATGCAATACGAAATCTAAGTTATCGCAAACCCTAAATTATCCTAAGCAAGCAAGTCTAAGGAACTAGATTAAGCAATTAGTTAAACAGGAGCAAAGGTTAACTACACTACACTAGTAGAGCAATTAGCAACTAAGAACTACATTAATCACTAGAGAGAGAAAGAGCCTAAGTCAACCCTAAAGAGCAAGACTAAGCAATTAACTAGATTGAACAAAAGCAACTAAACTAGATTAGCATAGACAAGATAAGAAGGCAATATTGGTTTTAAGCAATGAGATTAGGTAGGTGGGTCGTTTGGGAATATGGTTTGGTATTAGTTGGGGGACGTCAACATAGCATGCAATTATCACAACTCAATCTAAATTGCCAAACCAAATAACAAGGCATGTGCTATTAGAATGTACCATGTACTACTAGTTTGAGAACTAGGGTTAGGTGTAATTCTAGCAGGACTTGTCAATTCTAGATTTCTAGGGTAAGTGGTATTGGGGCAATTGATAGCCAAGGGTAGAAATGGGAGTAGAGATGAAGGTTTTTCATCTCATGCCACTAGCCCTCTAGCCTTTAGAAAGCTTTAGGCAATTTCACTAATCACACTTACACTAGCCACTTAGATCTCACAGTCACTTGTAGAAGGAGGGATATGTATGTAGGAACAAAGTGGGCTAGCTAGGGATCCACTAATTGGACCTAGGAGCCATTCTTAAGATTGCTACATACACTCCAATTCCTCCTAGAAGCTAAGTGTCATCAAACATATCAAAGCAAGCAATCCATGTTAAAATCATAAATTACATGCAATAAAATGGAAAATGAGATAGAAGCAAGAGGCAATCATTATAGATAGAAATTAGGTTCATTACAAGTTATTTCCCCCAACATGGCATCAGTCACACTTTTACCCCAAACAACCCACCACTATGGGCTTAGATAGAGATAATCAAAGAAATAGCAAAAGAAAGGGGAAGAAGGGTATAGGACTCCATGGAGCTCAGGGTAGATCTTCCTTCTTCACCTTCTAGCAGCTTGGGGATGACCTCTCTCCTCCAATGGTGCATATGGGCATGATAATATGGGGTTATATGGAGGAAAACCTAGAAATCTAGGTTTCCAAGGTGGAAATGAGGTGCGAATGGTGGATGGAGAGCATAAATGTAAGGGAAGTGCAATGAATGCTCAAGGAGTGGGTGGAGATGAGTAATGGCAGTTGCGGAGTGTAACCTTCATGCCCCAGCCACCACCTATGTATATATAGGTGGTGGGGAAGCACTAGGGTAAGTAGGGGTAGAATAGGAAAAGTAGTGTAGAAAATGGGTAGGGTTAGTTGGTCACCACAGCCGTGTTGATGTGCCACGACTATGGTGGGGGTAGCATGGAATGGTTGTGGGGGTGTGGACATGGCCAAGGTGTGAAAGGAAGCAAAAATGCTAAGTATATGTGGTGTCCACGGCCGTGGCGGGGTGCCACGGTCATGCTGGGTAAGGGGTGCCACCGCCATGGTGAGGTGCCACAGCCTTGTTGGAGGAGGAGGTCATAGGCGTGGGGAGTGCCACGGGTGAGGCAGTCTTCAAGGGCCATAGCCGCGATGAGTGGCCATGAGTGTTGTCATACAAGCATAAAATGGGTCGTCTCCCTATTGATTTTTGGGGGAGTTGTGCATAATTACAGCGGCTGTTGTGGGAGGCCACGATCGTGATGTCTTCTGCTGGCCACGACTGAGCTGATGGCCACAGCTGTGGTGTCTTCAATGGGCCACGGCCGCGATGATGGCTGCGGTTGTGGTGTGCTTGGTGCAAAAATGCTGACTTCCCTATTGATTCTTGAACATAATTCACACGACCGTGGTGGATGCCCATGGTCGTGTTGGGGTCTTCAGTGGCTAAATTGACTTCAATCTTCATCATCAATGGACTTCTTTACTTGATGTTGAATATTGGCCATTAGGGGTAGGTTGAGGGAGATTTGGGGCCTTATTTGGATCCCTCCATGAGCGGAGGAACCCTAGAACTCCTTCCTTCTCTCTCATTCATCCAAAGCATGGTCCAAGTACCTAAAAATAATGCAAAGAACGTCCATAAGTTCATTTGATAGTAGTACTCATATTGGGGGATTCAACTTGCATTCTACTATGTTTAGATGTGAATAAAGTACAAAATGGCACAAGGTGAAGCCCTAAAATAGGGATTCATCACCACCCCAAACTTAAAACATACTTGTCCTCAAGTATGCTCCAACTTAATCTCTCTTTTCAATTTTCTTTCAATAAACAATATTGATAAATGCATAGCAACATATGATTATTGACTAAGTGGTCTTAGAAGTGACTAAGTGCATGTGTTCCATCTCTCTCCTCTCCTCTTTCACATACCAATCATGAAATGAGCACTGAGCATACAAACTTCAAATATAAAGTATAGCATACATAAGCTTTCCACATGTCCTTCATATCATTTTGAGTAAATTGTTTCATGCTGACATTAATCAAAGATGACTATGAGTGTTGTTTCACTTTCATGCATTCAATCTTATGTTTATAACCACACCAAATGATCCACATGTATGTACAAAGGGTGAAGTGAGCTAGATTTGATGTTTTCAAGATCAATAGGCATGACAATAGAAGAAAAGGTTGCAGAAAGATTTTTGGAGTGCTATTACATAGAGCACTCATCTTTCCTTTATTTAAATGCTCTTAAACATGAGCATCCTTTTATTTTACTTTTTCTTTCTTTTTCTTTTCTTTTCTTTTCTTTGCCCTTGGTGTAGATAGGGCATATGGTTGATAGAGTGAAGTGGACAGATGTAGGTATGGCCAGCCCAAACTTTTAGAGGTGGCCAAGGCTGAATAGTGCACTTGGGCATCCTTTCATGAGGTGGAGAGGCATGAAGATGGTGAAACAAGAGTCAGGTCAAAGAGGGGTCATTAGTGGAGACCTCAACATAATATTTCCTACATGAAAACTAATCCAACACTTTATCAAATGATATCACACTACATGATCGAACAACATTAGATTCATATATAGATTCAATGATTCCATAGGCTCTTAGTGTTTGTAACTTGTTCAATTCATAATTAAACCAAAACATTCACAAACTTGAGAGAAGTGGTGCACATGTAAAAAGTCAATAATCATGACCATATAGCAGTAAACTCTAAGAAACAACATGCATTTGTCAAAAGATTAAAAATTTCATTTCAAACAATGGAGATTAAGTCAAAACATGCTTTTAGGCAAGAACATTCAAGTTTGGGCAAAATTGGCCGAAATGGTGCCAATTTTTCTTCAATCACATCTAAACCTACTTTGAACTTAAAATGGTAAACAAACAAATCCTAGCTAAAACATGAAAAAATTACCAAAAATCTACATGATATGCAATGCATGAAAAAAAGAGCAAAATTTTTTTAAATTACACAAAAATACATGAAAGTAACTACATGCTATGCATGGATGCAAGAAAAAATAAGAACAAGAAAACTAAGCTAGATACTCATGGCATAGGTGGAACAAAAATCATGCAGAGAGAGATAGGGTGGTGCATACTACCCTACCCACCCAAAAATTTAGAATCATATTGTCCTCAACATGAAACTATAGCATAGAGTAGATAGGGGAAGTGTCATGGCTGCAATGGTGGTTGGTCAGATGAGTGAGGAGGATCTTGAGGAGGAGCTGGGCCTGAAGGAGGATGTTGGTGATAGTTCCCCCCAGTAGTTGTCCTGGAGCGTAGGGTATGTCTATGAATATCCAGCAATATCACCCCAAAAGTCTCCACCCCATTTAGGGTTTCTTACTACTTGGGCATGATAGTAATGGTACATGTGGTTGACCTGGTGGTGCATCTATTGTTGGTCTTGCCAGATGTACTGTTGGATCAGTTGCATGTTGCTCTGTGTCTTGTGAATGCTCTCAAGTTGTGGCATTTGTTGAGGGTTTCTGTAGCTGAAATGTTCCTTCATCCCTTCTTCTTGATTTTTAGGGCTGCCTTCCTCCTTTAGTTTCTTTCTCCTACCCGTACACATTAGACTCAGCAATCTCTTCTTGTGCGGTAGTGGTTCCCCTGTTATATGTCTCCCTTGGGTTGTTTTGTTGCCATTCTAACAATTTGTCCTCCAATTTATGGGGGATTCCCAAATTCAGCTTTATCTATGTCATCAAGTCCAAAAAGATCATACCCCAAAGCTAGTGCAATTGAGGTTACAAGCCCTCCCATAACCAAAGGTGTTTTACTTTTGGAGGGTATGGACCTCATATGATCAATCAAATGCACTCCAAGGTCAATATACCATTTGTGGTGCATTGCTATCAAGACAAACATGTCTTTCTAATAAATCGAGCCTTGATTATCATATCTTCCCACAATGGTATTGGCTAAGATCTTTTGCACATAACGGTATAGGGGATTGCTTATAGCTGAAGTTTTTGACCTCCGTGAATAGTACTCATTGCTTCCTGTCAAGAGGTACTAGAAATGTGCATAATTGAAATCTACCTCTCTTTCAAGTAGGTCGTCATCTATTTTCTTGGCCTCTTCAGGATTGGCAGCAAATATGCAATTCAATTAAGTTGTTGTGAGAGTGTGCATGTTGTCAATCATAGAAAATTTGATAGTGTCATTACCTTGCATCTTCGTCTTTTCAAGTGTGGTGAAGAATTCTCGAGTCAGTGTGGTGTAAGTTGTTTGGGCTGTGAAAAAGAATGTTCCACAACCCCATTTTCTTCAAACTACCTTCCACAACCATCTTGATTCTGAGCTCATCAATGACCTTCTCACATCCATACCTGATGGGGATGACTCGCCTTATCATGCATTCTAGGTATGTGAGAGCAACTTTCCTTTGCTTGTGTCCTCTTCCTAAGGACACTACAACGGGGGACTTTCCTAAGGCCTTCAACCTGTCATCCTCCAATTGTGCCAGAATATCCTCTGCCTCCGCTTACAGCTCCCCTCCTCATCTTCATTATCTTCCTCCTCTTCATCCAACCTGTACAATCGGGACCCAAAACTTGTATCAAGATTGAGTGGTACCCACTATTCGAGATACCTCTGTGCAAACTTATCTTCCTCTGGATGCAATTGCCACCTTGGTTGCGGCTGCTCCCCATGCTCTACTGCCATAGAAGACGTCGAATGGCGGGATGGAGTGGGCTTTGGCGGATGCTTTGACGAGGATAAGGCTTCTTTGGATCTTTGGCTTCTTTTTGCAACCACTGTCTTGACCTTATCGATCAAGTCGACAATGTTCTCCTCGGATGCATCCTCCTCCTCTTCTCTATATGTTTCATTGGAGATGTGGTGGCTATCAGATGATTGTGTGTGGGATGCACTCATAGACATCGAGCGCTTGAGTGATTGGGTGAGAATTGGATGGTGAAGGGGTGTGTAAAGGCATGGAGACCTAGGAGGAGGCTTTCTTGGTGTGCGCCTTGCCTTTGGTGATTGCGTCAAGGCTCTTTTGAATCCCTTTCTTCACTACCTTGTTGATCCCCTTCATTTTTTGATGTGGAGGAAGTGGTAGGGCTGTGGAAATCAGTTTTTTTGGATAGATGATGGGATGGAGGTGGATTAAGGGGTGGAATGGAAGGATATGGAGGTTTAGATGATAGGTGAATCATTAGGTTTTGATTTGGGTGAGAAATGGAGGTTTTGGTGGAGGTTTTGGGTAGGGATTGTTGTAGGGAGGAATGGAGAAGAAAGTGGTGATGAAGGGTAGGTTGATGGATGATTTGGTGTGGAAATGAAAGGGGAATGGTAGAGGTATGATTGATGGTGGTTTGGAGGTTATTTGGGAGCTTGGAGGAGCTGAAGGCTGGGGAGCGCCACCACGGCCGCGCTCTCATGAATTGGAGTGATAGAAATGGGAGATGCTCAAGTTGGAGATGAGTTTAAGTTATATTTTTTGTGTGGTCATGGAGCGCCGCGGCCGTGGCGAGTGGCCACTTCTGTGGTGAGGTCTTGGTAGCACGACCATTATCGGGGCATTGGTCGTGTTGTCGATGAAGATGCACCCACCCGACCTTGCCACGATTACGATCTCCTATCATGGTCGTGGCCATCTGTCCTTGACACGACCGTGGCAGTTGGCCACAGTCGTGGCCATTCGTGCAAAAACCCGGCCAATCAACTCAACTTTTGTGGCATCTTTGACAAATAATTACAACGGTTGTGGCGAGGGGGCCACGACCGTGGCCATCTGTGCACAACTTGGCCAAACAACCTGACTTCTTCAACTTCTTCAATAAACAATTACAAAAACCATGGTGAGAGGCTGCGGCCATGTTTGAATAGCTTCTTCCACGGCCTTGGTCAATTCTACAGCTGTGGTGGGGTCATTTCTTTAACTTTTTTTAACTCAAACTCAAGAACTTTGTCTTTCTTCAAGATTTTTCGACAACTTGATCTTAGTGGCCATGATTCACCTCTGATTCCTCTCTCTTTAGTGCCTAACACATGCCATGTCATCAAAAATCAAAGAAAACTATTAAACACATTGGTGTGTATTTTGTGGAAAAGAAAGCAAAAGTATCAAAAAGAGAAGGTTGGGTGAAAAAGCTCCCAAACCTAGGTGGTTGCCTCCCACTAGAGCTAAATTTTACGCCTTCAGTCGTGCTTATTGATTCTTGACTTCATTCATCTCCTTAGGATTCGCTAGGCATCTTTGAAATAAATATCTCTTTCATGTGCATTCAAGCACATCTTTTCATCAACTTGATGTTCTTCCACTAGCATCAATATATCAAAACAATGATTTGCCTTGTTCATGCCTATTTCCACAACTGATTTCAATCTTTGACCATTCATGATGAACTCTCTAGCTCCTTCTTTCTCACAAATCAACACAGCTCTGGATGGGTACACCTTCTTGATGAGATAAGTCCCTTCCCATCTAGACTGGAGTTTTATGGGAAAGAACTTCAACCTTGAGTTATACAGCCATACCCACTTTCTAGGATCAAGGTCTTTCTTCTTGATCATCTTAACATGTAGAAACTTTGTCCTCTCTTTGTAGCACTGGGACATTTTTTATGCTTCATGGCACATCTCCTCTAACTCATTCAATTGAAACTTTCTTTTCATTCCATCATTCTCTCCATCAAAGTCCATGGCCTTCAAATACCATAACGCCTTATGTAGCATATCAATAGGCAAATGATAGCTTTTGCCATACACACGCTTGAATGATGTGGTACCAATCGGGGCTTTGTATGCAGTCATGTGTGCCCATAAAGCTTCATTGAGACATAGTGATCAATCTTTGCGGTCCGGTCTTACGGTATTTTCTAGAATGAGCTTTATCTCCCAATTGGCCAACTCAACTTGACCACTTGTTTGGGGGTGGTAACGAATATCCACACAATAGTTCACTCTGTGTTTTTGAAGCAAGCCTTCGAAGGTGAGATGTATGAAGTGAATTCCCCCATCACTAATCATAGCTCTTGGAAAACCTAAATAGATAAAGATGTTGGATTTCACAAAGTCACACACCCCCTTGTGATCATTTATCCTTGTTGCAGCAGCTTCAATCCACTTTGACACATAATCAACGACAACCAAAATATAGACATATCCAAAAGAAGGGGGAAAAGGACCCATAAAGTCAATCCCCCTAACATCAAATACCTCCACTACTAGAATGGGTAATAAAGGCATCATGTCCCTCTTAGAGATAGTCCCTACCTTTAGACACTTCAACCAGAGCTTGTAGAATTCATGAGAGTATGTGAACAAGGAAGGGCAATAGAAACCTCTTTGAAGAACCTTGGCAGTCATATATTTTCTACCAAAGTGACATCCACAAACTCTGAAATGGCACATAGATAGAATTTCTTGCTGCTCCATCTCCGTAACACATCTCTAGATAAGTTGGTCAGGAAAATACTTGAATAGGTGAGGATCATCCCAAACATAATTCTTGGTCATAGAAAATAACCTTTTGTGTTCCTCCCTCATCCAAGTCCTTGGTATTCTTCCACTAGCTAAGAATTATCTATGTGTTGATACCATGACCTTTGAGTGGATGACAATAGGAACAGTTGCTCATGTGGAATTGTCTCTTTGATTCTACTCATGTCACCAATAGGTGATTCAATTCTGGAGAGATGATCGCTACTCCTTTCGTGTCTACAATCTCAAAATAGAACTCTTAAAGTAACAATATGCAACAAATCAACCTCAGCTTGGAGTCTTTCTTTGCCATTAGGTATTTCAAAGCAGCATGGTCTGTGTATATAATCACCTTATTCTATAGAAGATAAGATCTAAACTTGCCAAGGGCAAAGGTTACCTCAAGCAACTCTTTCTTGATAGTCGTGTAGTTTCTTTGGGCTTCATCTAGAGTCTTGCTTGCATAGTAGATAGCATGTGGAATCTGGCCAACTCTTTGGCCCAACACATCCCCCACTGCCATGTTGGATGTATCCATCATGATCTCAAATGGCAAAGAAAAGTCTGAGGGATGCATGATAGGAGCAGAAACTAGCTTTTCCTTCAAGTGGTTGAAGGCTTAAACACACTTGTCATCAAAATAAAACTCAACATATTTCTCCAATAAGTGACATAAAGGTCTTGAGATCTTACTAAAATCTTTGATGAAGCGGCAGTAGAAGCATGCATGTCCCAAGAAGGATCATACATGTCTTACTGTGGAAGGAGTAGTATGTGTATAAATGAGGCCCACCTTGGCCCTATCAACTTCAATCCCATCCTTTGAAACCCGGTGGCCTAGAACAATGCCTTTAGGTACCATGAAATGGCACTTATCCCAAGATAGCACTAGGTGAACCTTGACGCATCTCTCAAGAACAACAGCCAAATGAGTAAGTACTCATCAAATGTTTTTACCAAAACTTGAGAAATCATCCATGAATACTTCCAGCGATGAATCAAGTATATCAGCAAAGGTTGAGGTCATGCATCTCTGTAATGTAGAAGGGGCATTACACATCCCAAATGACATTCTCTGGTAGGCAAATGTACCACTTGGGCAAGTGAATGTCATCTTTTCCTGATCTACAGGATGCACAACAATTTGGAAGTATCCAGAGTATCCATCAAAAAAACAAAAGAAGCTTTGCCCCGCTAGCCTCTCTAAAATTTGGTCAAGAAATGGGAGAGGGTAGTGGTCCTTCTTGGTCTTTTCATTGAGCTTACTGTAGTCAACACACATTCTCCACGCTGATTGTTCTCTTATTGGAATAACCTCACCATGTGTATTCTTTGCCACAGTGGTCCCACCCTTTTTAGGTACAACCTTGATGAGACTCCCCCATGTGCTGTCAGAAATAGGATAGATAATCTCAGCATCTAGCAACTTCACAACCTCTTGAGTTACAACTTCCTTCAGCTTTGGATTCAATCGTTGTTGCATTTGAAAGGTTGGCCTTACATCATCCTCCAAATAGATCTTATGCACACAGATGAAGGTGTCAATACCCCTCAATTCAGCAATAGACCACCCAATGGCCTGGATGTTCTTCTTCAAGACTTCACAATCAAGGTGGGTCTATCCAATACACTTGTTCATAAGAAGTACCAATGTGTTTGATCTGATATCTAGTATCATGAATAATGAGATGTAGTCATTAATCATCACATATACTAGTCTTGATGTATTATTATTGTCCTAATATACACAACAATATCCGACTAGGGACTAATAAAAGAATGAAATCTCTTAGAATACACATGATCTCATATTTAGAGCCTCAACCAAAATTCGCATGTCATTGAGTCATACATTCTAAGGACATTATTATAGTTACTCATTATCTCATATTGAAGTAAGCATTATAACTGGAATCACCTTTATTAATAATCAAATCAACTACAAGATGTGCCATTACAATCATCATATGATTGGTTTTCATGCATATATAAACAATTTATTTTGGTTTGTTATCGAGTGACTAGAGCTTCTAAACTACCATTGTTAGTAAGGTAGACCTTAGAGCCCTAGACCTAAGATGGACGATATACTTAGTACATGAGGAACTAAAATTGAGTGTGCTCAAAGAGACTAAGTATATCAATACCCATTGGGATATGTGTTAGGAGAACCTCAATTGGGATTGATAAAGTTTTGAAATATGTTTGATGAGCCACTTGTATAAATTTGTCTTAAAACACTCTGATATTATATTTATGGTGTAATCCAAGTTTGAGCTATGATATGTGGACATGGCATGATGCAAAACCTATAGATGGTTTTGATGGATCTCTTTATAGTTTTCCAACCTACTTATGAAATCTATGGTAAAGGTTGCAACCTATCAAGAAAAAGAAAAATGAGATCATATTAATGATATATGCTATATGGTGTTAATCTAAGTGCTTCACAAATATGTTAAATGGGGTTTAACATTTAACATAACAAATCACATTGACATATCTACATGATCTAGATGGAATAGATGAGTTATATATATGTAGCACTTTACAAAAAATTAAGAGTTAATGTTGAAACATTGAGGAGTGGGCTAAGTGAGGTAACTTAGGAATAGTTATATAATGTGAAAGATGCTACAGGTAAACTAGATTAATGGACAAATGGTTCACCCTAATTCATTTGAAAATTTTCCTAGGAATAGTTATAAAGTTCTTGCATGTGGATATGTCGAGCATATGATGGTTCCATATATGTGATTGAAGATCTTTTTTATTTTCCTTGGAGTAACAAAATGGCTATATTTTGAGAAGGGAATTTCTTTTATGCTATTTTAGGTGTCAAGGGAGTCAAATTTCAGACTCTTAAATACATAATAGTTCTTTATTTTGAGTTTGGAATGGCTTTTGAGTCAACATGTATGTATGTTGATGACCAAGTCATCTTGCCCACTATTATGCCCTTGCAAAGTTAATAATGAAAGTAGAGGATTACATGGTTTAGTATGATTCAGAAATGGTACTTGAAGTGTGTTAAGATCATACTATGGTCTAATTTTGTTTGACAAATTTTTGAATTTGGTTGATGCTACTTCTGGTTTAATATCCTTGGGCATGTTCCTTTTAGAAAAAACTACATTGATTGGTTGTATGATAGTGGCACTAAAGTTTAAAGAAGATACATGAGGTAATGAGAGACATACGGTTAAAATTTGGTGACATTTGAATATTCCCACAAAGAGATATTGGAGTTTGAAGGTTGTAAAATTATTTTGTGAGTTATAATCTGAGAGAAAGGTATTAAATATTTTGTAGTAAAGTTGATGAGTGGATGTCATGTGTTGCTGCTTAGAGCCACCGATCAGTCGAGATCAAGATCTTGGCCCTATGAAGTGGATGAGAGGAAGATCGACTACCAACTCTGTGTAGCCTATAGGGCTAGTTGTCATGTTCAACCTCTCACACGACCATGATCATTGGACGTAGGGTGAGAGGGGTAACCAACATGCTATTAACATATCCAAACTAGAGCCACCCACTGACCTCTACTAGATTCATAAGGTTGAGGAACCAGAGAGATCCACCCCTCACCGTTCTAGTCCTCTTCATTGTAAGTTGTAGGACTGAGCAGAGAATGGAAGGGGGTTACAAAGTCAAATCTAGGGTGTTTTAGGAGTGGACAATCACCCTCCAGCAAACCCAAAGCCGGATGAACCATGAATGTTAACAATCTCCTCTTATTAATTTTAGGTTTATGTCGTTACATGCAACAACAATAGGTGCAATAGACTAATAGGTTCATGCCATATTCAGATAAGAAGCAGAAGAATAAACAATGTAGGAGAAAATAAAATCGAAGTTAGGAACACAGACAAGATCATTCATTGAAAAATGAATGTGTTACTTAAAGAAATCAGTGGCCCACAATCTTGAAGGATAGGCATCATTCTTCTAGTCGACCCGGTCATGAATCTGAAGAAGGTTGTTGTCTTGCTCGCGCTTGACGATGTTCGCTTACACTAACAACATACCTCAGTGATTGTAGGAACCACTACCTGATAGATCATGTCTCTAAGGAGGAGAAGGAAGAACTCGCTACTCATATGAGAAGAACATATTTAAGTAGTAACTCAGAAGTAATGGCTTAAAGCTCTCCTTTAAAGTTTGCAAAAAGGGAATGAAATGACTAATGGTTGATGTTCATTTTATATGTTTTTAACCCTAATGACCGAAGGCTTATTTATAGACTTACACACACCAAAATAATATTCCCATTAAGATGTACAATCACTCGATCGTTCTTGTACATGTCACATGAAAATATGCAAGGAAAACACTTTTCAGTTAGGATTAATAAATCTATTTTGGAAAGAAATAATCAATTAAATTAACAATTAATTAATTATGTAGTTGTATCCTAGTGCAAAAAGAAGATGAAAGACATTCTCCACAATCCACAAGCCTGAGTCTGTGCTCGGACAGGCCAAGCTAGTCGAGGTGTGTCGCGGCACACGCGTGCGTGCATGTTGTGGTCACCATACCCACCAAGGAGTTGATCATACAGTATCCTAGGACCTTTGGGCACTAGTGTCACATGTGATCCTACATATAAGGACCAGAAAAGTCCTCAGAGTGAGCAATGTGGGATAAAACTCTTCCTCATTTGCATAGACACAAAACTACAGTTCCTCCATGTGCTACCTACATGATATTGGGCTTAAACCAGGATATATACATGACTTATATAGACATATATCTAAAAATCAACCACAAACTCCAATGTGTATTGTGTTCTATCATTAAGTCCTCCATATTGTGCTTTCAGCAGATACCTTTCAGTTTGAATCTACCTGATTTATCCAACTATGACCCCACATGAATTAGGCAAACAAAAGTCTTGAACCTAAACCTTGGGTGCAAGAGTATAGGTTGGTAACAACACAATAAAGACATGGTTGAAAATAAAACAATGCATTAAGACCATGCATATAAAATATTTGTCATTATTAATATCATAGAACAACCCAATTCTCCTATTGCATCATGCACAACATCAATCATTTAGTTGGAATCTCTAAGGATGTACTGCTAACATTCTATTCTAAGACTTGACACCATTCATAGACTAATCTCTTACTAACTTATAGTCATGACACTAACACGTTTCCTATGGGATAGACACACAAATGCATGAAGTATCAAAGTAATTCAATAATGTAATCTAATTCACCCGACTGCTTGTTATTACCACATTGAACCCAATTTTTGAGATCTCCACTCTGTTGGGTTGGGTTGCTACTTCCTGTGAATCTAAAGGGTTTCAGTCTCACCCCCAACCTAGATTTTTCCACTACGGTAAGATCTTTAGTGAAAGGATCAAGTGTATTATCTTTGGTACCAACATAGTCCACAACCACGACCCCATTAGACACTAACTCCCTTATAGACTTGAGTCTAACTTGAATTGTCTTCATTATTTTTTATTGTACTTGAAACTCTTTATCTTAATGATAGTTGTAGTGTTATCACAGTGAACTAAAATTGCAGGAATGGGCTTCTTTACCATAGGTAATGTGGACATAATTCCATGTAGTCATTCAACTTCCAATCTAGTTTCATCTAAAGCACACAACTCTGCCTTAAAAGTAGACCAAGACAATATAGTCTGTTTCTTAGACCTCCAGGATACAACTCCTCCTCCCAATAGGAATACATATCCTGAGACGCCATTAATCCTACAGTTCATGGCAATTTGGCTTGCATCACTATATCCTTTCAACTACAGAAGGATATTTGCCATAATGTTTCCTAAGGGAACAAGTTCCCTTGATATACCTCAAAACTTTGTTAAAAGCTTCCTAATCGGTCTTGTCAGGACAACTGGTGTATCTACTTAACTTGCTCACAGAAAATGCAATGTCTGGACATGTGTAGTTCATAAGATACATCAAACTTCCCACAATCTGTGAGTATCATAATTGAGACACTAGAACTCTAGTCTCATTTTTTAACAAAGCCTTAGATGAATCATATGGAGTCTTAATAGGTTTACGTGATGTGTACTCAAACCTCTCCAATAACTTCTCAACATATTGAGACTGAGAGAGAGTTATACCATCAGTAGACCCTATGATTTTAAGCCCTAAAATCACATCAGTGACACCCATATCTTTCATCTCAAACTTGCTACACAAGAATGACTTTGTCTCATTTACTAATTTCATGTCGTAACCAAAAAGCAAGATATCATCGACATATAAGCATAATAAAACAAATCCATCATTGACGATTTTGGAGTAGAGACACTTATCAAATTCATTAGAAACAAAGACAACAATAATATCACAAAATCAAACTTTTCATGCAATATCTTAGGGGCTTGTTTCAAGTCATATAATGATTTAACAAGTTTACAAACTTTGGACTCATTCCCATGACTCAAAAATCCCTCAAGTTGTTCCATATATATATCTCTTCCTGAAGATCACTGTGTAAGAACGCGGTCTTCACATCCATATGATGGATACAGAGCTTATAAATGGAAGCCAATGCCATAAGCACCCGAATTGTGGTCATATGAGAAACACGGGGATAGGTATCAAAATAATATATTCCTTCCCTCTATGTGTAACCCTTAGCAACTAACCTAGACTTATACTTATTGGTTGTCCTATCTACATTAAGCTTATTCTTAAAGATCCATGTGCAACCAACTACAGAACAACCAACTGTAGAACTACCACGAGGCAAATCCACCAACTCCCAAGTTCCATTCAAGTGAATTGATTAGGTTTTATCATTAACAACTTCTTTCCAAGACTTAGCTTCAGGAGATTCCATAGGTTGTTTAGAAGTTATAGGATCATCCTCAACATTGTAAGTGAGAAACTCACTTCCACAGTCCTCAGATATCCTAGTCCATTTACTTCTCCCTGGTTCAACCATTTCTTTAGAATCATCAGATTCAGAAATAGCTTGTGCTGAGTCGGCCCCCACATCTGTCATCTTTTCTGCATGTTCAGGAATGGAACCTGTGGTGAATGAATCCTCTTGAGATACTTCATTAGGCACACCAGATTTCATGGAAAACACATCCTCAAAGAATGTAGCATTACGTAATTCCACAATAGTATTGACCTCAATGTCAGAGATATTAGATTTTATAATCAAGAATCTATACGCATAACTCGTCTCTACATACCCCAAGAAAATGGCATCAACCATTTTCGATCCCAATTTCTTCCTCTTGTGTTCAGGAACAAGTACCTTAGCAAGGTACCCTACACTTGAAGATATTTGAGACTCGATTTTCTTCATCTCCACAACTCAAATAGACTACTTTCGACATGTTTATGGGAAACTCTATTCAGAATATGGAAAACTGTATTCAAAGATACCCCCAGATGAAGTTGGGTAGACCTAAAGTTGGTTGACCTTAGGTTTGGAGTAAAGAGTTGGCCATATCTATAAGGGTTCGATTTTTATGTTTAGCTATTGTATTAGAATGTGGTGAATATAGAGTGGTAACCTCATTAACTAACCATACAATTGGTAAAATTCCAAAAATAAGTTCGAGGTATATTCTCCTCCTCTATCAAACCTTAATTGCTTAAGTACTTTGTCATTTTGAGTTTTAGCTTCTTTTTTATAAATTTAAATTTATCTAAATGTCTTATCCTTAATTCTAAGTATAAAGACATAACAATATCTACTAGCATCATCAATAAAAGTTCTAAAATAATGCTTTTGATCCCTAGTAGAAATCCCATTAAATTCACAGATATCAATATGCACTAAATCCAATATTTTTGAATTACTGTTCAGAATGAAAAAGTTTCCTAGGCAATTTATCTTGCACATAGATTTCACATTTATTATCGTTAATGTCATCTTTAGGGATTAGATTCAGATTCATCATACACTTCATTGAGGCAACATTAACAACCAAATGTGAATGCCAAACATCACATGATACAAGATTCATGCATACAGAACTATTATCATTCAAATTTAAAATAGAATCTGAAACATGCTCAACAAGAATCTTAAATAATTTATCCATATTACATAGATACCCCTTGCCAAAAAATAAAGCATCATGAAGGTGTGTAATAATAGCCTTATTACATTTGCGGGCTACTCTAAAACCTTCCCTAACTAATATTACGCCACTAAGGATATGGAATTGTATGGTTGGAATATGTCAAACTCTATGAAGTGTAAGAACCTAGTAGAAGGGAACTTCAAGTTTGCCCATCCTTCTCCTTTGATTTTTGTAGAGTATAGTTGGAATCGCCAAAAGTCACAGAATGACCTCTTGAGGCCAGATAAGACACAAACATGTACATTAGGCCCAATGATAATTATCTGATAAAGTGGTTAAAAATAGAAAGGATTTTAGGTTTTATTAAGACATACCCATCATTGAGGTTCAAGGATGCAGTCATCAAATTGACTACATCCTACTTAGTTGCAGATGTGACAACTTTCTTTGCCTTCATCGAAGGACAATCCTTGTTCCAGTGGGCAACATGTCTACACGTTCACAAGGTTTGTTCTTTGATTTCTTCTAGATCTTGGCCTCACGTTTATGAGTATTCTTTGTTTTATCTTTGGTTTTAATAGTAGTAAAATTGACACTAGGTTTTGCATCACTAGGCACCTTGACAATCTTCTCTTTTAAGTGTTCTTATTGTATGTTAATATCCTCATTAGATCATTCATTAACAAGTCTCCTTTGTGATTCTTAAGAGTCATGCCAAACGATTCTCATGACTTAGGAAACTTTTCTATGATGGACATAACAACGAGATTCTAGGGAAAATCCATCTTTGCATCTGAGAGTTCATGACACAAGAGATGAAAGTCGCATGTTTGATCAGAAACGGACTTACCCTCAACCATCTAAAATTGTAGAAATTTAGACACAAAACACTTTTTAGCACATTGATTTTCAATAATAAATTCTTAACTAACAGTTCCCACAAAACTTTGAAAGTAGTAACAGGCGACTTTGAGTACGTATCATACAATCTATTATTTAAACCAAATAGAATCATCCCTCAACATGTATTATCACATGTCTTCCACTTAGCAATTATATTTACATTATCAGGGATAGTGTCATCAGATTTTAGGTTCGTCCTCTTCTAAATACTGATTAGAACTCACAATATTAAGCCAAATTTGCATCTGAATCTGCCAACGGGCAAAGTTGGTACCAATATATTTCTCATGCATACTACTAGTATCATTTTTATTACCAGAACAAACACGATCAATGTTACAACCCCAATTTTACATGTGTTTTCATAATTGAAATGCAATTATTTTATGAATAGGGACTTGAATAAAAATCTATGTGCCTTGCTTGATTAAATGATTACTTTTGCAATTGACCCCTGAGTGGTTGATTTCGAGGACTCCACTATTTTATTAATCTGGACAAAAAGGAAAAGGAAGACAATAAACCCCCATAATAAGTGAAAAGTAAAACAAAATGCATAGTAAGAATAATGTGGAATTCTTTAGAACGTGGCAAGGATGGCCACAATTTCATTTGCTTATGTTTTCTAATGGAAAGAATAGCCAAAATAAAGAAAATAAGAAAGAAGGAAAGAGAAAAGATATGTTAATGAAAAATATATGCCTTATAAGGGGATTACTTGCATGTTAACAAAAGATGGTTTCCTTTTTGAGTTTTGTCTCAAATCTTTGCACACATCTAGATAAAGTCATCATAGTCTTTATTTTAAAATTTGGAATTAAAAGGATAAATAGAGAGACATATGAATTTAGCAAGTTTGCATAAAGTGAGGGTATAATCATCAATTTATATTACATGCCACATTTGATTTTGGAATAGAAAACTTAGGCCCGACCCAGGCGCATGTCACGTGTATTGTAGGCCATTTGATTAGAATCCGATGAGGGGGAGATCATCATCTAGCCAATGCCCAAATAGGAAAGGACTCATGCACATACAAGGAATCGAGAAACCTGCCTCCTCATCTAATCCCCCTCAGGGAAAACCTTTTCAGCCAATGGATTCATCTCGTGAAATTGAGAAGGAAACCCTTTGGTTTCACACTATGATATGGCATGTGGCCCAAGGAAGGGACCTTACCGCCAAATCCATCTCAACTGGGATTGGGAACCCAAAATCCCACACCTTCCTCCTATAAAAAGGCCCCTATCCAGTTTGGATTGAATCCTTAAGCACCAAAGGATTCTCCTCACCCCCTGACCCTTTCTCCCTCTCTGGCTCAAGCTCTCTCTGACGAGTTCTCCATTGTGGCACCACCATGCCTCACGCATAGGCTGCAAGTTGGGGAGATGATCCCCATCTGTTGATCTCAGACTCTAGTCAAGGATTTACTAGGATCGAACGGCTGTGAGTGAGTCAAACACCTCGTTTCCATGCACAAGTGACTGGGAGATTGTCTCCACGTAGCAGTTGGATTTTGGCCCTGTCAGCGGTTGATCGGCAACCAACGGGTAATAATTTTCCATGTTTTCCCTTTTCTCAGATAAATTAGGGTTAGTTAACCTAGAGGATGTGAAAATTAGTTATTGTGATTCATTTGAGAATCAAAGTACATTTAATAATGATATCGGGGTTTGTCGTTTCAAAAAAAACCTAAAGTGCTAAAAATGTATTCATTGGCCTTAATGACGTTGACATAGCTTAAAAGGATAAAGTTGGGACTTTTAGCATAAACAAGACATATTTGACTTAACTGGAATTCAGTCATGCATATGATGTCAAAGTCAGGGTTTGTGGGCCAAAGGGCACTAAAAGTAATAATTGGATTGTGGAGGATAAAACCCTAAAGTTGGCCTAGAAACCCTAATGTTGGCCCAAGTCAATCTTGAGGATAATTTGGATAAAATAATGACACATGGGTGTTACACATTGATTCCTGGATAATTGCTTGATTGCTTGTTTGATTAATCCTGACTGATCTTGCTTAGACATCAAGTTACTGCCAAATCAGGTATGTGGTTACACCTAAGAATAATCATTGTAGCTTCATGTGGTTTCCTGATGATTTTTTCACATGGTTTGAAAATATATGTATGTTGGTTTATTTCATTCCATGCAAATTTCAAAGTGACTATGATTATCACATTATTTATGAACATGAGTAGCCCAAATCTAGGCCACCTCTAGATCCATGGAAAGGCCATCTACCTAAATAGGAGAAGGCAAATTTTGGTACCAGACTGAATAGGGGGTACATGATGAAATCACCCGCCTAGATAGGGGGAGACATGATGAAGTCATCCACATGGATAGGGGAAGACAGTGAATATTGCAGTATGAGGATCTAAGGGGTTATGACAAAGGGTGGAGAAACCTAGATTGGGTAGTCATGGTGAAAATGTTAAATTTGGTTTGTTAAATATTTATTGTTGAATTACGTTGTTATCATTACTAGTGTAACTTTTTATACTAACTGTTTTTTGTTTCATGATGTTTTAGGTTAATCTATAATTTCCTAAAATGAATGATGAAAGATGCATATCCCAAGAAGAAGGCACAAATGGAAAAGATCTAAAGTAATTATTATAGGATATAGCTAGAGTTATCTCTTGAAGTGTAAGATATAGTTTTTCCTTTTTTTGTTATTTATCTAGAACTCTTGTTCATATAGTATAATTTGATAATTATTTTTGGTTATTTGCTAAACCATGATCCTAGATTTATAGGTAATGGATCCTATCCTTTTGGCCTTCCTTAACTGGGGGTTGCTGAAAGTGGGGTCGTTACATTTGGTATAGAGCATGGTTTACCATTTAACCCTTAGTAATTATTGAATTTTACAAACTCTATAGAGCCTCAAAGAATTATTAGAGAATTTTCCAAAGATGGAGGTGTCTAGAAAAGGATCACGATTTGGGGGCTTGAAAGAATTTCCTCCATCAGTTAGTGAGTTTACATGGACTCTCAAAACCGGTGTGACTACCTGGCCAAAATTTGAGGATTTGACTCAAAATAACATACCTCTAGGATTACTTCTCATCTAATTTCATACCATCTTTACCCTCATGCTTGGTTCAACAAACCCTAGGGATCCTTTCTCTTCTTTATGAAAGATAGGGTTGAGAACACTTAAGGATTAAGGCATCCTCTGCCCAATAAAAAAAATGGTTGTAAGAAATACGAAATGGATATAAATTTTATGATGCTTTGATGCCTTAGAATTAAAGATTAAAACTAACATATGTGTATGAATTGTTGGGAAGTATGCCCTGACAGCCAATCATGGGATGATTGGTGGGATACATTAAGATTGATTTGATAAACATCAAAGGCAAGGTTCCAATTCATTCTGGTTCAGTCAGTTATGCGATAATGACAGAACATATTGAATGTCTAAAGAATTGTTTTACTCAATGACGTATGCTTTTAGGTTGAGGACCTAAACGATGAGATCATATGGATGTTAAGAGTATACATTCTTGTTATGTACCTAGTTGGATGTCATTGTGGAAGGTTGATAGACAACAATGACCCACAAGACTAGATTGTGTATTGGTTGATGACAGAATCTCTTTAGTCATGATATAGTGATATCAAACCAAGCACATAGGTACTTGTTAGAGAACAAGTGTATCAGATAGACCCATCGTGAGAGTGACACATGGAACCATGACTTGGTAGTCACAGTCAACTCTCACAGTGATGGTGGTGAGTGTGATTCTTTGACCTGAAATCACTACACTCAACACATGTCGTTGGGTACACTTTGACATCATCAAACGAAATCCTAAAATATTGACTGTTATAAAGGTGATGATTGGGTGACTTTGACACATGGGGCTTTTGAGGGGTGAGTGATAGATATGGGATTTGTCCCTCCTGGGCGAGTTTGATGTCCATGGACATTTGATGAGTAGGACTGAGAAAGGCATGTGCATGCATGTGTGAATCAATATGTGATATTGATGTCAGACATATCTCATCCAGTCTCCTCTGAGATCAAGGAAGTGAATCAACGTTGAAAGAATGATTATTCCATGCCTTGAGTTCATTTGGGACATCAATGACAAAAGAATTATACATTCACTGTAACACCATTCACATATTGTAGGATTGAAAGTTGTTTCTCCAACTTTCCTTTTCACTTGGGTAGCATTGATGTGCGACTAGGCACCACTCTTTGCTTGTGAAGTCATAAGTATTATGGACTTTCACTTCCAACATGAAATGGGCCTACAGGTCACACACATAGGATTTTATCAGGAAGAGGAGTTTATCTAAGAATGATGTTTATATTGTTTACTAAATGTTATTAGTAGTTCACTTAAACATGCAATCAATTGACTTGACTCAGAATCACCAAGTTCAAGTGTTGGACTAAATGATTTGGGTATCAGATTGATTGAGAACTGCATTGACTGGTTTTTGTACAACCTGGATTGCCAACCGACCGGCTCAAACTGTTGAATCGATCGGCTCAGGGTCAAGTGAGATGCCTGATTCAAGTGATGAACCGATCGGTTAAGCTGGACGAAACGAGCCAATTTGGGAAAGTTAGGTTGGTGAGAAAATATTTTCATTTTACTTGCACAATTTCATTGGGACAAGTATTGATCTTTGGATTGATTGGAAATGGAAAGAAGAAAGTCAATTGGGAACTACCCTGGGAAGTGAAACAACCAGTTCATGAATGAATCGATCAGTTCAGCTCCCCAAACTACCGGTTTATGAGATGAACCAATCGATTCAGTCCCCAAATGACCGATTCATTTGTGAAAAGACCGGTTCACTTGCCACAGTGTATCAATTTGTTGAAATTATGGACCCTTCTACTCCCGCTTTAGTCCCGCATTGGTCGGGGAAGAGAACCCTGACCCTGACCCCTCTTATATATAGAGGGGTATTGGGGGATTCTCAAGCACATCTCAGACAACATCAGTTGCTCCGCAAAGTTGTCCTCTCCGGTTGTGAACCGGGAGAGCCCGAGCAGGTGCTACCCAACTAGGGAGGCATAGTGAGGGAAAGACAACTGTAGAAAAGTGACTGGTGGCAGGAGAGCATGTTTGTGACTAGTATATCGATAGTAGGGGACGACTCCTTCCAGTGTCATGTAGGACAGCACAACTGGAGTTCCCGGTGGTCCGTGTGGACTACTATAGAGGCGGGAGATTTTGGTCGCTCGGAGGACAACTATCAATCTGTCAGTCTGGGTGCGACCAGGAGCTACGTAGACACCGTCCAAGACCAGAGGTGAAGACCGTGCTCTCTGTGAGGTAACGTCATCGAGCAAGCCTCGGGACAAGGTACGCCTCTACAAACCATCCTTCCTACTGTATAGATGTTGACGAGATTGCTTTGGGTTCTGGGTTTGGGGAGATTTTTTTTTCTGCTGCCATCTCTGCCTCCCCTAAAACCCAACAGTGATATTAGAGCCAGTCAACATTCTATACTTTAGGATAATTGATATGATCGATTTTTGGTTTGTCGCCTTTTATTTATTACATATGATGTGAATTTTTGATTGGCTTTATGCATGCCCAATATAAATACACAAAATCCCTATATATACATATATGATATGGTATATAAATGCATTCGATATGCGTCGCCTTTAAATGGTTTATGTGGTGATTGTAGCGTGATTATGGCCATAAACCCTAAATCTCTGTGTGGTTGATTGTTGTTGCTTGCATCTCGGTCTGCGCACTGATTCTCTACCTCCTATTCCTGATGTCACTCGAGATAACTCGAGATTCTTTCCTACCTTTTCTCCCCCAGAATGTAACTTGGGGTTTTCCAATGCAAATGTAAATAGGATTAGTTTATATTTTCTATTATGTTGAAGAACGGCTGACACCTGGAGGATCGAGATGATCGTCTCAAGCGTGAGACGATCGGCTGGTGGACTAAGGTGGCCGGATCCTGGAGTGATATGAATGTGTGGCGACTTGAGGAGATGCACGACAACCAATGAACTGATTGGCTGGAGGCATCAGTCGATCGGCTGGTGGCACCCAATCGACTGGCATGATGACGAGCTGATCAATCATGGAGATGAGTTGATCAAACTCAAAACGGCAAAGCACAAAGTTCATATTGTACAGGTTGCATGTGATGTGGACCTAGATGATCGTGATTCCTCTTGGCTCGGGGAATCACACTAGGATGGCCATAATCATCGCTTGAATCGTTTCACATGTTTTCTATGGGATATAGCATGTATATGATACATATTATACTTTGTGGTGATTAGATATGTATATGTATATGTACCTATAAAACCAAATCTCTCAATAAATATTAAGTTTAAGATGCCTTCCAAATGCGACACATGTGAAAAGCTTGATCGACCAAGTGTGGGCACGCCCTAGCGTGGTGCACCATCTATCTTGTGGAAGCGTGAAGGATGGATATGTGGGTTTGCCCTAGCAGGCTGCATATTCATCATGTTGGCTTTGGGTCAGACTTAACAAGGTGACCTAGATAGGATCTAGCACCTTGAGGCATGGAGGTGATCATGGCAAGGAGTTGTGCATGACATCTTTCAAGAGTTGCATATGATGCAATTGGCAAGAGTTGCCTACCCGGATGATCTAAGTTGTGGGTGACATCCCTAGTTGATCCATGACTGAGAGGATTTCAAGATCTTGACCCACTAGAAGGTTATACGATGTAATATTCCAAATTGATGGTGAGGGCTATCAATTTGAACAATATAGTGGGAGCGATAATTAATTAAAGTCCTAATTATATCGTAAAACTTTTTCAAATCAATCAAATAAGTCAAAAATGAGTTTTTGGACTAAATTGCATATATTTCCTTTTGTAGTACGAATGGCCACCAACAATAATCACTATATTTGTGATCGGTCCTTGAGATAGAAAAACTAAATGGGAATAATTTCCACGACTGTTTAGGATGTTGAGAAGTGTTCTCAACTGAATAGCGAAAGCTCTAAAGTCCTAATTATACCAGAACCAGATAAACTTGATCCCACCACACCAATGGTTGAAAGGATGCTTATGGAATCATACCGAGGATGCCACTGATGTGGAGTGCTTAATGTTCTCTAAAATATGAGTTGCAGAGACAACATGAGACATATGATATCTCCAAGACACTGTCCTAGTATGTCATGATAGAAGGAGATCTAGTAGGTGTTCACACACTCAATGTGATTGGGTATGTGGAAAAACTTGACTAGACAAGGATTCCCTCTGAGTCAAAAATTGGCTACTGGTATGATATTGCAAATGTTGCGAGAATCATACAGTTCATGATGAACTACAACATGAACAACTTTGACAAGCTTGACAGAGTTGTTGGACATGTTGAGGACAGTAGAAGTAAATATGAAGAAAGACAAACCCTAATCTTTGATGTGATCAATGAAGGGCAAGACTTAAAGGCAAGGACAAGGGAAAAGCAAAGAAGTGTTCTGATGCTAGCCAACAACCCAAGCCATCTTCAGCCTCAAGGCATAGATGAAGAAGGACAAGCCTAAGTCTGTGATGTTGATCAATATAAAGAAAGGCAGGTCCAAGGGCAAGGGAAAAGCTAAGAAGGGTTCCTGATGCTAGCCAACAACCCAAGTCATCTTCAGTCTCAAGGAATATGCGAAGGGTGAATGAGGGAGGAGAAATTGCCCTCTATATCTGGAAGAACAAAAGAAGATGAAAGGATGGGATAGACATCTCCACCATAGGTATCATGAAATAAACACTTTTTTATCAGAGGTATATGATACCAAGATGAAGATTTGACATATATGATATGCAAGATCTAAAAGGAAGTAATGGCCTTTATGAAAGGACAAAGAAAAGAGTAATCATCATTGGAGCAAGTGTTGTTGCCATAGATAAGAGTACCTTTTGGTTTATTTCATCCTAAAGGCATGAAATAGAGTTGATAATTGCTATTTCAGTTTGCCAATAGAAACACTTTATTGTTGCATCTTGTAGTGACAAGATGGCTATCAATATAGTTGATGTGTCAATTTCAAAGATATGATCTTTATGGAAATTCCTTCTTTATCTTGTGGTACTTGGTATGCATAAGATAAAATGATACCTAAAAGTTATAGATAACTCAAACAACGAATTAGCATTATCATGAAAAATTCATCTCTAGTTTTCATGTTGATGGATAAGCTAGACTCTTTTGGTTGTGAACCATTAAGAGACATGAATATTTTGGACATGATAAATCAATCTTCACTAGTGGTAGGAGAATGATTATCCTATTAGGTATAATACATATGATGTATTTACATATCTATTGGAACAAATGCTAATACTTTAAATGTTGTTTAGAGAAATACCGATATGAATATCTTATAGTGTTCAAGAAGATCATGAATGAAGTACAAATTTTGTAAAAGTAATAATTCTTGATATGATCAATGAATGAGATACTTAAACCAAATGTTTAAGAACCTTATGGGTGATTATGATAGTGTATCATAGAGAAGTCACAATTAAGGCATAGTGATGTCTAAATCAAAAGGAGTCATACTCTAAGGAGTTAGAGGATGATTATCAAATAACTAAATTCTTCATAAATAGAGAATACCTTACACTAATAAAGGATATTAAGAATCACAAAGTGTTGTGAGTTCTCAAATTCCTTTTATGACAGATACACCTCATATATGTAAGTGATGAGTTGGTCATGAGATGAGCCAATAATCTAGATGATAATGAGGAACTGGATATTGAGTTATGGTTTATGGCCATAAGATCCTAAATGAATTCCATGTGAACCATAAGGTATGACCTTGATGGTAGCACCCATTGGGATAAAATCCATAAGTATGAATTATTATTAAGCTTTAAGACACATGGATAACATTTTGAGAAGGATCATGCTTGTTGATTGCAACTTAATGACTAAGAGATTTGGCATACAAATACTAAAATCGCATTCCTATAAGGAATAAAACAAGGATGTGTACGTGACACAACCTATAAGGTTTATGAATCCATTAATGCAAATGAAGTCTATAAGTTACAATGGACTAATCAATGTGATTGATTGAGTACAAGCAACTCAGAACTGTGATCTTTACTTTGGTAATACAGTCAAAGGGTTTGAATGATATGACAAAGATAAAGAAGGGATATGTGATTTAGTGGGAGCATATTTGCATTCCACATGTTGATGATGAATGGGATGTTCAAGAATGGAATCATTTTTGAAAATTATCTTTAAGGAAGATAGAGACATTTCCTATGTGATAGGAATAAAGACCTATAGAAATAGTTCTCAAAAACCTCTTGACCTAGAAAAGAGAAAACATACATTGGCAATCTATGCTGAACGGTTCCATATACATAGATTCAGTGGGAGAAAACTTGTCGATGTTACATGGAATTAGTATCCCAGAGCCAAGTGTCTCAATTATTATGAAGAAGGGGAACACTAAGAATAGATATGGATTTATCATGTATGTAATCATCCCATTATGTTGCATGTAGGGACATGGAAAGAACAAAATGCATTTATCATCTTGCATGTATGGACATGGCAAGAATGAAATGCATTCATCATCTTGTATGTAGGACATGACAATATGATATGATCATACTGATAACTCATATGTGGGACATGACTAGTGGATGTCTGTCTGGTTCTAGTAAGGGTTATTGGAATACCATGAGAACTTGATAAGTACTTGAGAAGTACTTATTCTATGGAAATAAGAAAGGGTTCATTGTAAAGAGTTACACTAATGCGAACTTCCGAAAAGGATAGAAAAATTATCGCAAAATATATATGAGATATATAAAAGTGAATGTGTGTTGAAAAATGGAAATGTTCCAATAAATCCTTTTTAAAAATAAATGCCAAGGATCCATGTATTCGAGAACATCAATGGATATTATATGGATCTGGGAGTTCATAAAAATGAACTTATAGATATTCTGGTCATTGATGACAAGTAAGGAGTGCTTAGTCATGAAATGAGGCTAAAGGTTAGTAAAGGAATATTAGATCGCATATTACGACAACTCCATCTCATACGTAAGACGTACATCGACGAGATGTGAGACATGCAATAATACTGACTTAGGCAAAGTGTTGCTATAACTCACTGCATTAGTACTAGAGCACAGTAACATGTGGGACGTGTTTGAAGATATCCAAGAATATGATTCTGGGGTGATTGGCTCGCAGTGCAAGTGGGAGTCTGTTGGTATGTATGCCCTGAGAGACAATCATGGGATGATTGGTGGGATACATTAAGATTGATTTGATAAACATCAAAGGCAAGCTTCCAATTCATTCCGGTTCAGTCAGTTATGAGATAATGACAGAACAGATTGAATGTCTAAAGAATTGTTTTACTCAATGACGTATGCTTTTAGGTTGAGGACCTAAATGATGAGATCATACGGATGTTAAGAGTATACATTCTTGTTATGTCCCTAGTCAGATGTCATTGTGGAAGGGTGATAGACAACAATGACACACAAGACTATATTGTGTATTGGTTGATGACATAATCTCAATAGGCATGATATAGTGATATCAAACCAAACACATAGGTACTTATTAGAGAACAAGTATATCAGACATACCCATCATGAGAATGACACATGGAACCATGACTTGGTAGTCACAGTTAGCTCTTACAGTGATGGTGGTGAGTGTGATTCTTTGACCTAAAATCACTACACTCAACACATGTCGTTGGGTACACTTTGACATCATCAAACACAGTCCTCAAATATAGACTGTTATAAAGGTGATGATTGGGTGACTTTGACACATGGGGCTTTTGAGGGGTGAGTGATAGATATGGGATTTGTCCCTCCTGAGGGAGTTTGACGTCCATGGCCACTTGATGAGTAGGACTAAGAAAGGCATGTGCATGCATATGTGAATCAATATGTGATATTGATGCCACACACATCTCATCTAGTCTGCTCTGAGATCAAGGAAGTGAATGAACATTGAAAGGATGATTGTTCCATGCCTTGAGTTCATTCGGGATATCAGTGACAAAAGAATTATACATTCATTGTAACACCATTCACAAATTATAGGATTGAAAGTTGTTCTCTAACTTTCCTTTTCACTTGTGTAGAACTGATGTGCGACTAGGCACAACTCTTTGCTTGTGAAGTCATAAGTGTTATGGACTTTCACTGCCCACGTGAAATGGACTTGCAGGGTCACACACATAGGATTTAACCTGAAAGAGGAGTTTATCCACGAATGATGTTTAGATTGTTTATTAAATGTGTTTAGTAGTTCAATTAAACATTCAATCAATTGAATTGACTCAGAATCACCAAGTTCAAGTGTTGGACTAACTGATTTGCATGTCAGATTGATTGAGAACTGCATTGACTGATTTCTACACAACCTGGATTGCCAACCAACCAGTTCAAACTATTGAACCAATCTTCTTATGGTCAAGTGAGATGACCGGTGCAAGTGTTGAACCGATCAGTTCAGCTGGACCAAACGAGCCAATTTGGGGAAGTTAGGTTGGTGAGAAAATATTTTTGCTTCACTTGTATAATTCGATTGGGACAATTATTGATTGGAAACGGAAAGAAGAAAGTCAATTGGGAACTGCACTGGGAAGTGAAATGACCAGTTCATGAATGAACTGTTCAGTTCAGCTCCCCAAACGACTGATTCATGAGATGAACCGATCGATTCAATCCCCAAACGATCGGTTCATTTGTGAAATGACCAGTTCACTTGCCGCAGTGTATCAATTTGTGAAAATTTTGGACCCTTATGCTCCCGCTTTAGTCCTACATTTCCCGGGGCAGAGAACCCTGACCCTGACCCCTCCTATATATAGAGGGGTATTGGGGTCTTCTCAAGCACTTCTCAAACAATATCAGTTGCTCTGCAAAGTTGTCCTCTCCGGTTATGAACTAGAAGAGCCCGAGCAGGTGCTACCCGACTAGGGAGGCACAACGAGGGAAAGACAACTGCAGAAAAGTGACTGGTGACAGGAGAGTATGTCGGTGACTAGTATGTCAATAGAAGTGGACGACTCCTTCCAGTGTCATGTAGGATAGGATGACTGGAGTTCCCGGTGGTCTGTGTGGACTACTATAGAGGTGGGAGATTTCTACCGTTCAGAGGACAACTGTCAATATGTCAGTCCGGGTGCGACCAGGAGCTGTACAGACACCGTCTAAGACCGGAGGTGAAGACCGCGCTCACCACAAGGTAACATCGCCAAGCAAGCCTCGGGACAAGGTACACCTCTACAAACCATCCTTCCAACTGTATAGATGTTGATGAGATCGCTTTGGGTTCTGGGTTTGGGGAGAATTTTTTTGTTTCCACTGCCATCTTTGCCTCCCCTAAAACCCAACAGACAACATGACCTGCACCAAGATCATCGTCACCCAGGACTAGCAAGGAAGGATGCCCTCCTATCAAGAGAGTGTGGCCTCATGCGAGGTGGTTGAAGATGAGACTGCCAAGAAACATAACATGCTAGTGGAGGTTAGCACCGAGGAAGGACTCCCTAACCTTGAAAGTAGTCTAGACCTCAAGTGCAAACCTATGATGGAAGATAAATCCAGAGATGGTCCGGGCCAGGATGCCAATATTAAACTCACAATGGGGCAAGTTCATGGTCTCCGTTTAGGAAAATAGAAGGAACCCACAAAGTCAGTAAATGCCTTTGCACCCAAAGGTGTTGCCATGAATAAGGATGGTGAACCCCTACCTATTCACCCTCATGACGAAGTCACCCTTCTCGACTTTGTCAAGCTGGGTATAGAGAGGCTCTAGGCCAAAGATAGTTGTGAAATAGAAGACTGGCTTCGGGTGGTGGAAAATGGTTTTCATATTTTGGGGGTTCCACCAACAATAAGGTCCACTTTGTAACTCACCTACTTAAGGACTCACAAAACTATGGTCAGAGGATTACATCACCGATCGAGATTTGATCACGGAACCAATGTCCTGGAAGGACTTATACACTATTCTCTCTACTTACTCCACCTGGAATGCAGAGAAGAAGGTTATGCCTACTCAAAAACCACCAGAAGAATATCCTGACTTCACTAAAGGCAACATAGGCCCAGGGAATATAGATAGGAAAGTACAAGCTCACCAACATGGCTCGATTGAGAATGGAGGAGGAAGGAAACACCGCACCCAGCCTCAACCCCCCAGGTGCCAGAACTGTGGAAAGACACACCAAAGAAAGTGTTATTTTGAGAAGAAGGTGTGCAACCTCTGTCAGCATGAAGGGAATTTCCTATCTAAGTGCCCTTTCTCAAATCCTCAAGAATATGATAACAGTTCGAGCAATGACTACAACACCTGAAGAGTGTCGATGAGTTCATGCTTTCACCACAAGTGTTAAAGATGCTCATATATAAGTAAGAATAACTATTAGAATACAACTATCTCTAGGAAGATTGTAGTATATCTTGTATTTGAAAAGTAGGATTTAAGGAAAGAATGCAATTTTGAGCATGAGGAGTATAATGTACCAAGTTTTGTATGACCAAGTTATAAAAGAAACTTTTAATAGTAAACCAACTCTCAAATTATAGCTCACTTGATGTAATAATAATATGGTTTTTGAGGATAAAAAGCATGGATAATATAATAGGAAATATTCTCACATGTAATGATTCAAGTCTGGGTTCAAATACACTTTTGGTGAACCTTATTATTGTTGGGTGTTGGATTCACCTTGTATAGGGAAAGGACCCTTCCTAAAAAGAGTGAGTTAAAAAAAATTGTAATAATAATACTTGAGAAATTAAGTACATAAAGTTTAAAAGCACATAGATTAATTATGATCCTTTGAACGCGTGTATGGCCATCTCTAAGGGACATGAAGAGAAGTCACAATGGGGGTGACTAATTGATAGGGACCATGCCCAGATAGGTAGGTCGACATGGGCCTAATTAAGAGGCATAAAAGAAAACAATGGATGCACTAAGAGATAAAGAATTCGGGTGGGAGAATGATAGAAGGTATGTTGTGCTCAGAAAACCTCAAATAAAAGGGTATAATTAAGTAAGATAAAGTCAAGATACCTCATTAAGAACCCTAAGTCAAATCCTAATGTCACGAAGGGGAAACTAAAGGTACATATGACTGATGGGTGTAGTAGGTGATTGTTCCTAACTGCATAAGACCATAGAGTCAGGAGGTAACAACAATCATTGTCTGAGGTCCATGAGTCAAAAGGTTGGATACGTTCATGAGTCCATAAGGCCAAAGAGAAATTGAGGGGCACTTCTTGTATGCATATGGATGAAATCGCTCCGCAAGTACCCACACCCCTAGAGACCTTGAGGAGAAAGACTAAGGTCAACTAGACTTGAGGTGTAGGTAAGGAAATATAGGAAGTCTAATGATAAAGGAGTCTTATGAGTAAGGATTTCGACTTCAAGTAATAGGATAACATGGTGAAGTTAAAAGCATGTATGGATTAGAATCATGTGTAGAAGGACTCAACTTAAGTATGAAAAAAAAAATAGTAGTGTGTAATGTACCATCTGAACTCTTGGAATGGGACGAGCTTTGTATTTTGATGGCAGTCGAATGCTTATTTCATCTCATTATGAGTGTGGGAGATGAGGCATACACATGCCATGATAGGAAAGGAAATAATATAAGGAATAGATTCTTAAGCTTAAAATCCTTTTGGAGCAATTGAGAATTCAAGGTATTACCATACCCTTAAGAGGATGTGAATGAATGGTATTGGAGACTAAAGTGAGCAAGGTGACTGCCAGATTGAAATCTCATATGAGGATATGAGCATCAAATGGAATCTGAATTCTATAAGTCAAGATTGAATCAGACGATGGGAATAATGGGTGCAAGGGTCGAGGTATATAATAAAGGTAAACCAAACTTGTCTTGTTAACTAAACTTGTAATAGTCCAGTTAGGTAATCCAAGAGTTAGATGATATGAAAGGTTTCATGGAGGAACCTAAGACATACCTCGGGGATGTAAGTGATGGAATTTAAGATAGAATTCATATTTGAGTACTTGAGCATTTATCTTTTAAAAGTTTTGTGGATATAAGATACAGAACACCCTGACACCGTGAGTAAGTTTTGAGACTTACAATGATATTTCTGGTAGCCTAGAATGAGGAAAGATGTAGCAGTATAACTAGATGGTGAAGGATGAACACCAAACAACTTCGTGAGTTACGACATCTAGTAGAGACTCCTGAGACAATATGGAATTAGAACACTATGGATTCCATGGTAGGTTTTCCCGAGCTAAAGAAAGGTCATGATGAAGTATGGATTGTGGTAGGACACCTAACCAAGTAGCACCTTAAAAATTACTACCAAGGTTCCAGTTTTAACTGAGCTATATGTTAGAGGAATAGTTTGCCCACAAGGCATTTCTGGTTTGATTACTTTAAATCATGACCCTACGTTCACTTCACAAAGAAAGAAATAAGAGCATAGAGAAATCAATAGAAGATTGAGGCTCAATACAGCTTATCATCCCTAGACTCATGGACAGTCAATTAGTATGATCTAGACTCTAGGAGTCTTGTTGAGGAGCATGTGTGCTCGATTGGGGTGGAACGGGTGAGTAATAGTGTCCTTGGTTGAGTTTGCCTATAACGGAAGCTACCAAACTAGAATCGGAATGCCTCCAAACAAAACTCTATATGGGAGGTTGTGTTAGTCACCGCTTCACCGGGATGATGTCAGTGAAAGGACCCTGCGGAGGTCAGAGAAAGATGTAGATATAATCAGATAAAGTTTCTTTGATCAGGCAAAGGCTAAAGAGATCCCAAGATCAACAAAAGTTGTATGCTAATGTAAAGCGAACTGACTCGTACTTCACTGTGGGTGAACATGTGTTTCTAAACAATCTGACCCCTCTGAGCTATAACTAAGGGAAAAAAACTACATTCCCAATATGTGAACCCTTTTGAACGAATTGATGAAACTTATTATCATATATAGTATGATACAAAATGAATTCCATGTGTCCAATCTAAGGCATTCTGTGAAGGATCCTAGTCATGTGTTGTGCATTGAACCAATGGCACTTTGAGGGAGGCTAACATGCTTTGAGTCACCTATGAGGATACCGAGTACCAAGGTGAGAGAAAACAAGCCCATAAGTAAAGAATAGAAATTGGTAATGGTTCTTTAAAAGCACCATGGAATGGATAAAGCCACATGAGAGGCCAAGGATGAACATGGAAAAGTTTATTTTTGAATGGTTTATATGATTAGTTGAATTTTATAGACAACATTCCTATAATAAAGGAAGGATGTTACAACCCAAATTTTACATGTGTTTTCATAGCTAAAATGCATTTATTTTATGAATAGGGACTTGAATAAGAATCTATGTGCCTTGTTTGATTAAATGGTTACTTTTGCAATTTACCCTTGTCTGGTGGATTTCGAGGACTCCACTATTTTATTAATCTCATCATGGACAAAAAAGAAAAGGGAGAGAACAAAACCCCATAATAAGTGAAAAGTAAAAGAAAATACATAATGAGCAAGAATAATGTGAAATTATGTAGAAAGTTCCAGGGATGGCCACAATTTCATTTGCTTATGTTTGCTAATGGAAAGAATAGACAAAAAAAGAAAAATAGGAAAGTAAGAAAAGAGAAAAGATATGTTTTAATGAAAAATATATGCCTTATAAGGGGATGACTTGCATGTTAAGAAAAGATGGTTTTCTTTCGAGTTTTGCCTCAAATATTTGCACAAGTCTAGATAAAGTTATTATAGAATTTCTGTTCTAATTTGGAATTAAAAAGATAAATAGAGAGAGAAATGAATTTAGCAAGTTTGCATAAAGTGAGGGTATAATCATCAATTTATATTAAATGTCACATTTGGTTTTGGAATTGGAAACTTGGGCCCGACCTATGCACATGTAACACATATTGTGGGTCGTTTGATCAGAATTTGACGATGGGGAGATCGTCATCTAGCCCGCACCCGAATAGGAAAGGACTCATGCACATACAAGGAATCGAGGAACCTATCTTCTCATCTAATCCCCCTCAGGGGAAACCTTTCTGGCCAATGGATTCATCTCATGAAACTGAGAAGGAAACCTTTCAGTTTCACACTGCAATATGACATGTGGCCCAAGGAAGGGACCTCACCTCCAAAGCCATCTCAACTGGGATTAGGAGCCCTAAATCCCATACCTTCCTCCTATAAAAAGGCCGCTATCTAGTTTGGCTTGACTCCCTGAGCACCTAAGACTTATCCTAACCCCCTAACTCCTTCTCCCTCTTTAGTTGGAGCACTCTCCGACAAGTTCTCTACCACGGCACCGTCGTGCCTCACGCCTAGGCCACAAGTTGGGGAGATGATTCCCAACCGTTGATCTCAGACCCAAGTCAGGGATTGACCGGGATCGCATGGTTGCGAGTGAGTCAAGCACCCTGTCTTCACATGCACGTGCTTGGGAGACTGTCTCTACAAAGTGTTTGGATAGTGGCCCTGGTCAGCAGTTGATCGACGACCAACGAGCGATAATTTTCCCTCTTTTCCCTTTTCTCGGTAAATACTCCCTCTCTACTTGAATATTCAGATAAATGCCTTACCTCACAAAAATCATAGAGTTTACTAGGATGATCAGTTTAAGACAAGTTATATACGAAAGTTGATTATGAAAATAAGAGCAATCAAATAAAAATTATAATCAGGACATGAATATGCTTCTAGTTTGAAAAGTGCCTAAAGGTTGCATCTTTAATATGTTAAATGACTTAGAACCCTAATTGTTTAGAATTGATGATCTTAACGTGACCAATTTTTACTCTTCATCAAAGATTGATATTTTATGAGTAAAAGAACAACTTGAAGGTTATTTAGGGTTAATTACCCATGATATGCTTAATTAGGGTTTTTAATTATAAAAGTGCATTAATGGACTTAAAACCCTAATTCTGATATTTATGGGGATTAACGGATTTAAATATGGAAATCAATCTAGAAGGCATGAAAATAATGCTATTGGACTAATTTGTGGATAAAGACCCTTATTTTGGATAATTAGGGTTCCCTTGAGTATAAAATTGCAATTAAAGATAAATTAGGGTTAGTTAACCTAGAGGATGTGAAAATTAGTAGTTGTGATTCATTTGAGAATCAAAGTACATTTAATAGTGAGACCAGGGTTTGTCTTTTCAAAAGAACCTAAAAGTGCTAAAAATGTATTCACTGGCCTTAATGACCTTGCCATCGCTTAAAAGGATAAAGTTGGGACTTTTAACATAAAGAAGACATATTTGACTTAATTGGAATTTAGTCATGCATATGATGTCAATGTTAGGGTTTGTGGGCTAAAAGCGCACTAAAACTAATAATTGGACTGTGAAGGATAAAACCCAAAATTTGTCCTAGAAACCCTAATCTGGGGCCCAAGTCAGTCTTGAGGATAATTTGGATAAAATATTGACACATGGATGTTACACATTGATTTCAGGATAATTGCTTGATTGCTTGTTTGATTAATCCTGACCGATCTTGCTTGGACATCAAGTTATTGCCAAATCAGGTATGTGGTTATGCCTAAGAATAATCGTTGTAGTTTCACGTGGTATCCTGAAGATTTGTTCGCATGGCTTGAAAATATATGCCTGCTGGTTTATTTCATTCCAAGCAAACTTTAAAGTGATTATGATTATCACATTATATATGAGCATGACTAGCCCGAATCTAGACCACCTCTGGATCTATAGAAAGGCCATTTACCTGGATAGGGGACAACAAATTTTGGTACCATCCTGAATAGGGGGTACATGATGAAGTCACCCGCCTAGATAGGGGGAGACTTGATGAAGTCATCCACTTGGATAGGGGAAGACAGTGAATACTGCAATATGAGGCTCTGAGGGGTTATGACAGAAAGTGGAGATACCTAGATTGGGTAGTCATGGTGTAAATGTTAAATTTGATTTGTTAAACATAAATTTTTGAATGATGTTGTTATCATTACTTGTATAATTTTATTTCCCCCACATACCAGTATAACTTTTTATACTGACCGTATTTTGTTTCACGACATTTTAGGTTAATTCTAATTTCCTGAAATGAATGATGAAAGATGCATATCCCAAGAAGAAGGCACAAATGGAAAAGATCTAGAGTAATTATTGGAGGATATAGTTAGATTATCTCTTCAAGCGTAAGATATAGTTTTCCCTTATTTTTTGTTATTTATCTAGAATTCTTGTTCATATAGTAGAATTTGATAATTATTTTTGGTTATTTGCTAAACCATGATCCTAACATTGTAGGTAATGGCTCTCATCCTTTTTGGCCTTCCTTAATTGGGGGTTGTTGAAAGTGGGGTCGTTAAAGCCAGTCATTGTTAATTAGCAACAAATAGTGATTTCTTTAAGAGTGTTTTAATTTTAGGTTTACGTCATTACATGCAACAACAACACATGCAATATATTAACAGGTTCAAGCCAGATCTGATAAGAAGAAGAAGAATAAACAATGTAAGAGAAAATAAAATCGAAGTTAGGAACACATACCAGATCGTTTGTTGAAAAATGAATGTGTTACTTAAAGAAATCAGCGGCCCGCAATCCAGAAGGATAGATGTCATTTTTCTAGTCGATCCGGTCACAAACCTTAAGAAGGTTGTCGTCTCGCTCATGTTTGTCGACGTTCGGTTGCACTACCAGCGCAACCCAGCTATCGCAGGAACCACTGCCTAACAGATCACTTCTCTAAGGAGGAGAAGGAAGAACTCGCTACTCGTAGGAAAAGAACAACTCCAAGAAGTGACTTGGAAGCGATGGTTGAAAGCTCTCCTTTAAGGTTTGCAAAATATGAACGAATCGGGTGACGACTGATGTTCATTTTAGATGTGTTCAACCCTAATGACTAGAGGCTTATTTATAGCCTTACACGTACCAAAATATGAACTATGACAATCACTCGATCACTCTTGTCCGTAAGGAAAATACTTTCCTATTAAGATTAATAAATCTATTTCAGAAAGAAATAATTAATTAAATTAATTATGTAGTTGTATCCTAGTGCAAAAAAAAGACGAAAAACATTTTCCACAATTCACAAGCCCGAGCCTGGGCTCGGCCAGGAGTGACGTGACGTGCGC